>CAXAKS010000023.1:90000-93343 GCA_963969495.1 Ceratothoa steindachneri | reverse complement strand
GCTCGTAGAAATTGTCCCATAGGTTGATGAAGTGCAACTCTTTCCCCCCTGACAGAGGATGGACCAATACCATAAGCTTTCTATCCCCCATGAATTGCCAGAATTTGGCTCATTAGCCACTCCTAGACCCTTAATTAAGTACTACTACTAGAATACCTGTAACCATATCCTATAGTGTGCTGCGTTTCGAGTGAATATAGGAAAGCAGCAGTGAAGGTCTTTACGTTCATGAGACACGGCTCTGCGTGTTCGCCTTCTGCGTGTGGTATGTCGTCTCCATGTATTTTGATGATCAAGTAATAGATGAAGCCGAAAGTCAACCAGCTGTGGACAGAGATTACTTTTATTAAAATGCTGACCACTGAAAATCAATGGTCACATAGGTGTAGGGAAAGGGGATGTGTGAGGAGACTTTTTCGTATATAAAGGACAGACATGAGGAAGGTACTTAGTACGAGTACTTGGAGTGAGAATGAGAAGAACAACATGCAGCTTATCTGAACCTGTGTTCGCTCTGAAAGGAAAGATGGCCTCCTTACTTGAGGGGGAAGAAAAAATGAACAAGGAAAATAACAACTTTTTTGTGTAGAAAAAATAACTACTCATTTTATTCATCTTGGGGGGGCCTCTGACCTGCCACGTCAGAATTTATCATCTGGTCGTCTACATCGCAACATAATTCCTCAGACCAATCACCGGATCGTTTAAGTTAAACACGTGAAAGAATGAACTTACAATCCACGGCTCTAATCTTCGGCATCGTGTTCACGTGTCCACCCATTATCTTTACATGCGCCCACTAATATGTACACATGCCCTAGAAAGAACCCATTTCGGAACTGCCAGTTAGCCTGTTACACGTCTCAGTTGCCCGTTATGTTTTTTGTATGATTCTTTGCCAAATTGTTTATATAACATAGCTTGGGAAAGTGCATCCTAATTTTGGGCTGGTTCACATTACCAAGAGATTTATCTAATTCTCCCCTATTATTTTGTCCTTTAACCACAATTTAATTTAAATTTATATCCTACTTGACATTTACAAGTTATAAAAACCAATGCCCACCATAAGAGGGATGTATAATTAAGCGTGGCTTCCATTCCAAGGATCTCTACTATGGGCGACACATTATACCACGTCCATACCTTCTAAAGGATGATTGATCATGACATAGTTCACCTTGATCTACCTATCTGAACACTAGTACCTGAAGTACCAGGAACAAATATCGGGATTCATTGCTCTTCCGAATCCCTCCTCACCATATCATGAAGGCCAAAAAGAAGGCGATGAGTGTCCACCGCCACCGAGTGTCCACCAAGGTGGTGTAAAGGTCCTGCAGGTAACGCGAGCGTCGCTTCTGCAGATTTGTCATGATGATGTTGCAGTCCCCGTTTCGTCTCACGATGGTCCTTCGGTTCTCCTTCCACCTCAGGTTGACCTCTGAAGTTGAGAGGAGACGAGGTCAGTTAGATACCGGGTAGGGGGTCGTCTCTACCCAACCCCAGGGGTTAAATGACTGCACCCCGAGGAGAAGTGGCCGTTTCTTTACCAACAAATTGCATCGTCTCGCACCTATCTCAGTGGGGGTGGTTATTTTAATGAAGGATCCGAATTCGAGGCCCCTTCATGACAGGTGACGTAAATGAGACGTTAATCTCATGCCCACATACCAACTAACTCTTTCCAATGTGGCTTAACTTTGCTCAACGAGGAAAAGGTTTAGCCCCTCTCCCACTGGTACCAAGGTCTACCCCAGTACGATGAAAGGAACTCCCAATACCTGATGTTGGGGTCAGGAAGGCACGAATGAAGTCTCTAGTAACAAATTAGAGAAAACGCAAGAGTAACCCCCCCTCCCCCTTGGGGAAACCAAACATTAATTACTGAATGATGGTAGATTGTGCGTCCCTCCCGGCCCCGAACACTCCTGGTAGTCTCCTCTTTTGGGAGGTGGGGCTAAGTACCTTTCACATAATATCTTCTCTACTTACTTCAAAACCTCCTCTAAAAACCTTCCCTTGTAAACCCTACTGAGTGGCCCAAATCTCACACTGTTAGTCCCAAATATGCGAATTAGAGAGTTAAGCCTTCGCAAAATCTAGCAGATTAAGGAATTTTTATTATTACATTTACTTAACCGCTTTGACTAGAACGTTATTGTTTATCTATCAAATCTCAACCAATCAAATCTATCAATCAAATCTCTTTCCCTCCCCCTCCCCCTCTTTCGTTGGGTGGTAACTCTTCCTTGTTAATGAGGTTGGGATGATCTCGTTATCCGCACAATCCTTTAAGAACGAGGGCCTTAATTTACTGAGATGCGGGTTGCGTAGCTTCTTCACGTAGGAATGAAAGCACGATCTTAGTGCATCAGGTTGATTCATCGTGGTGAGAAATAGAATGGAAGATATCACATTAGCGTAACAAGATCATCCTAACCTCATTAACAAGGAAGAGTTACCAGCAAACGAAAGAGCTTCCATTTACACACATCGAAGACCTTCTACTTCAAGAAGCAATTGACCGCACTAAGAGAGAAGTTGAGCATCATTTTCTCCTGCAACGTGAATCCCTCCGGACATTGACAGAAACTTGCTCCGATCGTGTAAATCTCTCTCATCTTCTTCGTCTAAGACAAAACCATCTCTACCACGCCTACGTTAGAAAATCTTCCAAACTAAACAAGAAACTTAACCTTCTCTTCAAGAGAAGCCCATGGTGCACCTCATCATCTCCAAGAAAAAACATCCTGAATCTCTCTTCCCGTGAACATACGATGAACAAATTATTCTCGGATATGGACTTTCGTTCTCATTTTCTAATAGTGATTCTAGAGATTAATAGTGAATTTCTCAGTGGTTATCTTTGCGGCGTTTTTAATTTGAATGCTAATGTTAAATATCAAAATATGCCCAAAAGGTTACCTAACGCTTTAAAACTTTTACAGAAAGACCAAAACATTGTGATAACAAAATTCGATAAAACTAACCAAACTCAATATTCGCAAAAATTAAATGACCTCTTAAGTGACACACTACCTATGAAATTTTAAATTCTAATCCTCTGTACAACAAGACGAAATCCTTTAATGACGCCATCCGAAAAATCTTGGGTTCCAAATCTGAATTAACCCCCTCCCCAAATTTTTTTAAACAATCAACCCTTCCTTTCCCTATATGTACGGGTTACCGAAAACCCATAAAGAAGGTATCCTATTACGCCAATTATCTCTTGCATTGGCTCCCATAGTTATAAGCTATCCAAATGGCTGGCTGGAATCCTATCAAATGCGGTGTGTAAAATTTCTTACTCACATATTATCCATTCATCGGACCTTAT
>CAXAKS010000023.1:0-82500 GCA_963969495.1 Ceratothoa steindachneri | reverse complement strand
AGAAGAAAGTAAGTAAACGTAAGTAAGAGATATTAATGTATTTCGCCAAGAAAAGGACAAACTAAAGTAAACGGAATTAATCATGGACGACAGAAAGCTAAGAATTCTTCAGTTTAATACAAATGGATGGAAAAAAAGCAGACAACATTCGGAAATATATTCAGAAAAATCGACCGGGATGTAATTTTAATATCTGGACACGAAATTAATCTTAAAGAGAAGAATAGTAAAATTTGGAATTACAACATAGTAGCCACAAGCCTACAGATGCGGCCTTCGAAGGAGGTTGTTATAGCAATAAAAAAGAACCTAGATTACTAGACTGAACAAAGACTAACAGAAGCATACCTGAGAAAAAAAATTAAAATGGAATTAACTAGTATAATAATAGCAGCCGGATATAAACCGAGAAGAAATGGATTACCCATAGCAAACTTCATAAATATTTTTAATAGTAGATTACTAGTCATCTTCATGGGAGACCTAAATGCACACATCAGAGAATCGGACTACAGAAGAGCCAACACAAACGGACGACACTTAGAAACATTGATTGCTAGACGAATTTGCCAAAGAATAGGCCCGAACTTCCCAACTTATGCGACAAAAAATCAGCAACTAAGCTAGATATATGTCTAACAAATACAAATTTACCTTTCAATTACCACTTGGAGCGAATAGATATTAGCTGCAGCGATCACACAGCCATCTTATTAGAAATGAACCAAAATCCGATACAGATACCAACCAGGGAATGGAAAGCCTACCATATGGCTAATTGGGACAATTACAAAGAAAGACTCAAGACAATATATCCCAAATCCACTTAACGAAGCAACTTTAGAGGACATAGATAAATAACTACGGACTATACGCGTAGCAATACAGGAAGCAGACGAAGAAACAATTCCTAAAAGAACATACCCGACAATCAAACAATTCAAGTGGACACCAGAAATGATTAGAATTAATGAAGAAATACGAATGACAGCAGAAAGGATAAGACATCAAGGAACTTCAAGATAAAAATATACCAGATTGAGAAGTAAGAAAAGAGAACTGCTAACACTCATTTTAGATAAACAACAAGTATGGGACGAAGCAATACATAAAATAGATACAGAAATTAAACCAAGAGAGCTCTGGAAAAAGATCAACCAAATGAAAAATAAACCTCCGAAAGAGAGAATGAAAATTAAAGACATAAGAGGCAACTATATAGAGGATAAAGAGCAAATCGAGAAATTATTTCGGGATCATTGGGAGAAAGTCTTCAGGATAAGTGAAAAGGAAAATGCAAACTTTGATACTGACTCCGAACATCGGATCATAGATTTATTAAACACAGAAATAGAAAAAACACAACCCTACCACTTTGTCGAAAGAGAGAGAGAGAGAGAAAGAGAGATATATACCAACGAGGGGATGGACGCTGTAATAACAACAGAAGAAAAAATAATAATGATTTTAAGTTTTAAACAGAAAGCGCCAGGAAAATCGGGGCTAACGAAAATACATTATGTAGAGGCCCCTAACAACATACATGAGAGGCTTAAGAACGTATTTAATGCAAGTCTAAATACAGGATACTTTTCAGATGAACTAAAGGTAACAAAAATTATATTTGTGCCTAAACCTGGAAAGTCACCCACGCAGGTTGAGAATTACAGACCGATTTCCCCGCTAGCTTTCATCGGGAAAGTATACGAAAAAATAATAACCCATAGATTAATGAGATTCCTGAACGAAAATAATTGCCCAAACACTTAGCAATTTGGATTCCAAAAAAAACGGAGCACTGAGATGGCACTAAGTGTAATCATAGAAAAGATAGCAAAAGCAAAAGGAGAAAAGGCAAGCATTAACATAGTGTGCAGAGACGTATTGAAAGCGTTCAACAAAGTTTGGCAAAAGGGATTACAATACAAAATACACGGATTGCAAATTAATAATAAGATTGAGCGGATACTTTGTGACGACGTAATGAACAGATATGCCTACAAAGAACATGAAAAGTATAGAGGAAACACATTCAAGCTAGAAGAAGGATTGCTGCAAGGAGGGTGTTTGAGGCCCATATTATATTCAATATATACGGCGGACATCCCTCCACCTATAAACGAGGAAAGCCTTAATATACAGTACGCATTTATATTTTTTTTTAAGAGCTCATCTGGCGACTGCCTACTTGGGCATTAGTCGCCGTATTAAAACTGGCCTAGTTCTAGACTACTTTAAAATAAAATTAGAGAAAAAAAAACACCCCCAAAAGGGGCAAAGGAAGCAAGCTGGTGCGTCAGGGAGAGGATCCCCGGCGCAGGAGCGTGAAACAAAAGGGAAGATAAAAAACAAAACAAAAAAACAACAACAAAAAAACAAACAAACCTTGCTTAAATAATAGGGAGAAGGCAAGCCTCCCCCAAGAAGTCAACAAGTCCACAAGTCAATGTGCACGAATCTGTCCCGAGTACAAGGGACAGGCGGTAGCGACCCCGCCCATCCCGGTACCGCGACAGGTATCGTGCGCGAAGATCACCCAGACTGGGATATTCGACAAGAATGTGCCGAGCAGTCTAGGGGACGACGCAGTCGTTGCAATAGGGCGCAGGCGAGCGCTCCATCAAATAGCGATGCGTCACACGAGTGTGTCCGATTCGGAGACGACAGAAAGCAACCTGAAGACGCCGCGGCATTGGGGGATAGGTCCATGGGAACAGTCGTGGCGCAATGGCACGCAACTTTAAGTTCCCTTCGACCGTCTCCCATCTTCTTTGCCAAGCAGTCCAAAGAGCTGCCCGTATTCCTGCCATGTAGTCGGTGTGAGGAAGAGCGAAACGCTGGTCCGGTCGCAGAGTCCTCTTTTTTTTTATTTAAGGGGCTATCTGGCGACTGCCGACTTAGGCATAAGTCGCCGTAAACAAACAGCCTAGTTCTAGGCTACTTTAAAAAATTGAACAGGAAACAACGATAAAAAGAAATAACAATAACAAAGCAATAACAAAAACAAAAATAACAATAACAAAGCAATAACAAAAACAAAAACAACAAAAACAACAACAATTAAACCTGGTTAAATGAAAGGGAGAAGGCCGGCCTCCCCCCCAAAGTCTATCAGTCCACCAGTCAAAGTGCACGCACTCGTCCCGAGTACAAGGGACAGGCGGCAGCGACCCCGCTTATCCCGGTACCGGGACAGGTGTCGTGCGCGAAGATCACCCAGACTGGGACATTCGACAAGAATGTGCCGAACAGTCTGGGGAACGACGCAGTCGTTGCAATAGGGCGCAGGCGAGCGCTCCATCAAATAGCGATGCGTCACACGAGTGTGCCCGATTCGAAAACGACAGAAAGCAGCCTGAAGCCGCCGCGGCATTGGGGGATAGGTCCATGGGAACAGTCGCGGCGCAATGGCACGCAACTTTAAGTTCCCTTCGACCGTCTCCTATCTTCTTTGCCAAGCAGTCTGAAGAGCTGCCCGTATTCCTGCCATGTAGTCAGTGTGAGGAAGAGCGAAACGCTGGTCCGGTCACAGAGTCCTCGCGGACTCTTTGGCGCGCTCATTCCCCGCAATTCCTACATGTCCAGGAACCCAGCAGAAGATAATCTCGACATCTTCTTGGCTCGCAAAAACCGTGGCGTCACGGATTTCGCGAACCAGGGGATGCGGAGATTCCAATGCCCCGATAGCACTCAGGGCGCTTTGTGAGTCGCTATAGATCAAAATCCGGTCTCCGAACCGGGCACGTCGCGTAATCTCCCGTACCGAGTGGTGTATTGCCACCAGCTCTGCCGTGAAGACAGACGCAGCGCCTGGTAGAGCCCCGCTGACTTCAAACAGAGGGGATATGGCGTGGAAGCCGACCCCCTCTTGGGACTTGGAGCCATCCGTATACACTGGCACGGTACCATCGTGACACGATGTGTGCTCCAAAAAGGTCTAACGCAATACTTCCGGCGCAGTACAAGCTTTGGGAGCAGAGGCGTGGCGACAAAAAGCCAAATGTGGTACCCTCCAGGGTGGTGTCCTGGGCAGAACCAGGGGCGCCACCGGCCCCAGAGCTATATCTACATCTCGAAGGAGTTTCCTGGCCCTAAACCCAAAGGGCTTAGGGTATAACTGGCGTCTCTCGGCGGCATAGGCACCATCGAGATCAGCTGCGGATGCAGTGAGAGTTGTGGGCGACTGAGGCAGGCGCCGGGCTCGCGCGTACAGGCGAGTGATGCACTGCACGCGGCGCAGAGCGAGTGGAATATCCCCAGCATCGACCAACAGGCTCTCAATGGGGGAAGTGCGGAAGGCACCGGTCGCAAGGCGAAGGCCGGTGTGGTGGATCGAATCCACCTTCCGCAATAAACGTTCGGCTGCGGATGCATAAAACTCGCCTCCGTAGTCGAGCTTCGAACGAACGGTGGAGGTGCCGGGGATTGATATACAGTACGCAGACGACTTGACACAATTATTTGTTTGCCCCTATCGAAATGGACCTATGCAAGCAAGAATGACAGCAACTGAAATTGAATCCATAAACAACTACGAAATGAAATGGAAGATCAAGACAAACATAAAAATTTTTTAAATTGTCCCAGCATATAGGAAAAAACAGCAGATATCTACATAGAAGGTGAAAGATATATATATATATATATATATATATATATATATATATATATATATATATATATATATATATAGCAACGAATGCAAAGTTTTAGGCCTAACCATCTCAAAAACAGGTTACAAGAAACACGTAACAGACAGTAGGGCGCAGGCGAGAGCTGAATCAAATGGCCGTGCGTCCCGCGAGTGTGTCCCATTCGGAGACGACAGAAAGCAACCTGAAGCCTTTACAGCATTGGAGGGTAGGTCCATGGGAACAGTCGCGGCGCAATGGCACGCAACTTTACGTTCCCATCGACCGTCCCCCCTCTTCTTTGCCAAGCAGTCCGAAGAGCTGCCCGTATTCCTGCAATGTAGTCGGTGTGAGGAAGAGCGAAACGCTGCTCCGGTCGCAGAGTCCTCGCGGACTCTTTGGCTTCCTCATCGACGCGCTCATTCCCCGCAATTCCTACATGTCCAGGAACCCAGCACAAGATAATCTCGACATCTGCCCAGCTTGCAAAAGCCGTGGCATCACGGATATCGTGAACCAGGAGATGCGGAGATTCCAATGCCCCGATAGCACTTAAGGCGCTTTGTGAGTCGCTATAGATCAAAATCCGGTCTCCGAACCGGGCACGTCGCGTAATCTCCCGTACCGAGTGGTGTATTGCTACCAGCTCGGCCGTGAAGACAGACGCAGCGCCTGGCAGTGCCACGCTGACTTCAAACAGAGGGGATACGGCGTGGAAGCCAACCCCCTCTTGGAACTTGGAGCCATCCGTACACACTGGCACGGTTCTAGCGTCACATGAGGTGTGCTCTAAAAAGATGGAACGCAATACTCCCGGCGCCGTCCCATCTTTGGGAGCAGAGGCGTGGCGACAAATAGCCAAATGTAACGTCCTGGGCAGAAACAGGGGCGCCACCGGCCCGAGAGCTATATCTAGCTCTCGACGGAGTTTCCTAGCCCTAAACCCAAAGGGCTTAGGGTCTAGAGGCCCCTCCTCGTTTTCACATCACACGTTCCACCTTGACCGTCCCATGGTCGGCCAGCTCTAAGGTGATGTCCTCAATGGAGTAGTCAACGAGTTCCCTCGCATAAATTACCGACCTGAGAGCTATATCTAGCTGTGGAAAGAGTTTCCTAGCCCTAAACTCAAAGGGCTTAGGCACCGTCGAGATCAGCTGCGGATGATTTGAGAGCCATTGGCGACGAAGGGAGACGCTGCGCTCGTGCGTACAGTGGAGTAATGCACTGTTCACTTCGCATTGATAATGGCATCTCTCCAGCATCGACCAACAGGCTCTCAATAGGGGAAATGCGGAAGGTACCGGTTGGCCGGTGTGGTGGATCGAGTCCACCTTCCGCAATAGATGTTTGGCTATGGATGCATAAAACTGACATCCGTAGTCGAGATTCGAACGGACAAAGGATCGATAAAAAAGTAAGGCCAATCAGCACTCTAAGAGCAGCACGTCACGAAACTAAGAATATCCATGGCGCAGGTACAACAGACCCAAAGGCTGCGAATATGAGCCTTCCAGGTGAGGCGTCGGTCAAATACAAGACCAAGGAAACGGTGCGATTCCATCACTTCCAGGCGCATCCCATTAAGAAACATATCTAGGTCGGGGTGAAGCCGTGGATGACGGAAGAAGTGCACCACCTTAGTCATGGCTAAGGAAAACCGAAACCTGTGCACTTCGGCATAGCGAGAGACGCGGTTCAATGCCTGTTGGAGTCGACGCTCGAGGTGGCATCTGGGCCACGCCAAAACAGATTGAAAGGTCGTCGATGTAGAGCGTAGCGAGAAGATCTTTCGGGAGAAAACGAGGTGATGCCGTTGATCCTCAGGGCAAAAAGTGCGACACTGACGAAGCTTCTCTGCGGAAAACCCTCTTCCTGCTCCATTGGGCCGGAGAGGCCTCCCCCCCTCCGTACGCGGAATCGACGATCTCACAAAAATTCACATATAAACATTGGGAGCCGTCCCCTCGCCCCCATCCTGTAGAGAGTCTCCCTGATATTGTATCAACATGCGGTATCATAGGCCTTTTCCGCATCAAAAAATACCGTGGCATAGTGTTGTCTACGAAAGAAGGCCTCGCAGACGGCATTTTTCAGTCGGAGCAATGCATCCGAATTGGAGTGGAATTTGCGAAAGCCGCACTGTGCAGAAGACGAATGGCCTTTGCTGTCCAGAAAATAGGCTAATCTAACATTTACCAATTTCTCCATCAACCTGCACACGCAAAAGCTTAGAGAGATAGGGCGAAAACCGGTCGGAGTCGAGTGATCTCTCCCGGGTTTGCGAAAGGCGAGCATAGTAGTTATTCGCCAGGAATCTGGGAGGAGATCCTCCACCAAGATCCTGTCAAACAAATCTAACAGAAAGGTCATGCCTCGCTCACTCAGGCGTCGAAGAATGGCGTACGTGACATCGACCGGACCATGAACGGTGTCCGCGCACAAAGCATGAGCGGAACGCAACTCACTCACAGTAAACCTGTCGTTGAAAGGTTTTCCGCCTCTGGAGGGAAAGTCCAATCGGCGGCCTTCCGCGACATGACGACGTGCATTGAATGCTGGTGGAGCAGCATTCTGGCTAGATAATGTGGAGAATGCGGTGGCGAAGGATTCGCCACGGATGCTGGGTCCGAGATTGCGGTCACAGTCTCCTGGAGAACAGGAGGAGGTTCCTGCGAGAACTTGCCCCGAATCCTTTTGACTCGATTGCACACCTCTGCTAGAGTGTTCTTCCCGTTAAGTGAAAACACGTATGCCCACCAAGAAGAGCGACGGGCGTGCTTTGAAATATACCAGAACCTAGCCCTAGTCCGACGAAATTCAGCGACAGTGAAATCGTTCGGGCGGCGCTTATAGCGCATGTAGGCATAACGCTTCTGTTTAAAGGCCGTCTCATACTCGGCTGACCACCACGGGAGTGGTCGGCGTGGAAAACGGCCAGACGTTCTGGAAATAGTAGTCAGGCCAGCGGCGATGAGGTTGCCGGAGAAAAGAACTCAACAGCCTCATCTACCGATCTAAACTCCTCAACTGAGATAGAGAATTCAGTCATTTCCTGAAAGGCAGGCCACCGCGCCCGTGTCAAGCACCTCCGAGGTGGGATCTCCGGCGGCAGCTGCCCAGAAAATGATCCTTGCATAGGAAAGAGATCACTACCTTGGAGGTCATCGACAACCCCAATTTAAAATTAAGCTGTGCATCCAGAGAGCACAGAGATAGATCAAAGCAAGAAAATGAAGGGGTTCTCGGGCAGTGATGCATAAACTCATCCACATTTAGGACACCTATCTCAAGCTCTTCGATCAGATCTGCCATGACTTGTTCCCTGGGATTTATTAAGTAGTCTCCCCAGAGAGGATGTCTGCCGTTCAGATCTCCAAGCAAAAGAAAGGGCCTCGGCAACCATGCCACGAAGTGAACTGAATGTACGCAGAAATAAAAGTATACCTCCAATCCAGGTGCATCTGCACATCTATTCCTGAAAGGAGGTATCAAAAGGAAAAAAAGGCAGCCATCATGCCGAGTGTAAACCGCGCATCCCCCAGCCCGGCCCCAATCTCTTGGTGGTGGGGACGCAAAACCCTTATACCCCGGGAGGGTGCGTATGGGGCACGCGCCTAGCATGATCTCCTGCAGAAAAATAACCATGTAGTCGGTGTGAGGAAGAGCAAAACGCTGGTCCGGTCGCAGAGTCCTCGCGGACTCTTTGGCTTCCTCCTCGACGCGCTCATTCCCCGCAATTCCTACATGTCCAGGAACCCAGCACAAGATAATCTCGACATCTGCCCGGCTCGCCAAAAACCGTGGCGTCACGGATATCGCGAACCAGGGGACGCGGAGATTCCAATGCCCCGAGAGCACTCAGGGCACTTTATGAGTCGCTATAGATCCCAATCCGGTCTCCGAACCGGGCACGTTGCGTAATCTCCCGTAACGACTGGTGTATTGCCACCAGCTTAGCCGTGAAGACAGACGCAGCGCCTGGTAGAGCCCCACTGACTTCAAACAGAGGGGATAAGGCGTGGAATCCGACACCCTCTTGGGACTTGGAGCCACCCGTATACACTGGCACGGTTCCAGCGTGACACGAGGTGGGCTCCAAAAAGGTCTAACGCAATACTTCCGGCACCGTACAAGCTTTGGGAGCAGAGGCGTGGCGACAAATAGACAAATGTGGTACCCTCCAGTGTGGCGTCCTGGGCAGAACCAGGGGCGCCACCGGCCCGAGAGCTATATCTAGCTCTCGAAGGAGTTTCCTGGCCCTAAACCCAAAGGGCTTAGGGTCTCGAGGCCGCTCCCTGTTTTCTCATCACACGTTCGACCTTGACCGCCCTATAGTCGGCCAGCTCTAAGGTGATGTCTCCAATGGAGTAGTCAACGAGTTCCCTCGCATAAACTACTCCTTTCACAAAGTTCAGGGTGGAGTGCGGCGTCACACTCACCGGGGTGCCATGAAGTGTCCGAAGAGCACTTATCTTGGCCACCTCAGCGGGATTCGCCGCATTCGCCAGAAGGCTCATTTCCGAGAAACGGGTCACTTTCGGCTCTCTACCAATTGCACTAGCTAATCCTCTTCTCTGATGGATCATGTTGCCCTTGGTCAACATGGTGCCATCAGTGGATCGAATAACGAGAAAGCGTTTGAAGCCAGCGGGCTCGAAAACGCCAGGTAACCTCTGAATGAGGGGTCCCGATGTCATCGAGGCTCCGAAATGTGCACTTTTGGTCTTAGTCATGGGCTCCGCACCCGGGGCGGGGCAGAGGGGCCCCCGGTCGCTTGCCAAAGTGACAGCAGACCCATCCGTCCCCACAGCCTCCGCGGATGGAGAGGAGCCCCGAGTCTTCTTAGTCTTTTTGGTCTTAGTCTTTTTCTTTTTTGGAGAGGAGGGCCGGGAATGAACCCTATTCTTACCTCAGCCGGCAGAAGCCCCTAGGCCAGATCGACCGGCCTCAGCCAGGTCCTTCTCCAAAATGGAGAAGGTCCTGGTGGTCGCAGGGGCACCATCCGGAGGAGATCCCTCCCCTCCTTATACTGCCTCAGAAACCCAAGACGTTTGAGGAGGACCTTGCAAAGGGGCGGATTCGGGTTCTGTGTTTGGCGCCGAGCCCGGATTCCCTCCCATTGAAGGCCCTACCGTCTGAGGCTGGGTTTCTTCAAGGACCATGTCTATCACAGGAGGGGGGCCTCCAGTTGGCCATCCCCTTCCAGGACATTGCAGGTTCCCTTGGCAGTGTCGCCAGTCTTGTGTGGGGAGGCACAAACTGTCCCTCATTTTACATAGGAGAGACCGGAAGAACCTTAACAAAACGAATTTATGAACATAAAGGTGATGTCAGACGAGGCAGTAACACATCCAGTATTTTTAATCATATTAGCAATTTTAACTACCAAATTAACTATTCAAAGGCACAAATCATATATAATTGTAAAGATTTCCGTAAAAAAAATAGTAGAATCTATATTAATAGTAGAAATTCCCAATTTTAATTTGTCAGATGGGCAATTGAAATGCAGCCCCCATTCTCGTAACCTCATCGCAAACGGCTTAGTCAACAATCTTAGACTTACACCCCCTGATTAATGACATTTTTCTCCGTTGTGTGTTTCTTCGTGTTTTTTCTTTTTGTTTTTTTTTCAGATCTGTACGCTATTTATAGACTTGTGTAACAATCGCATTATAAGTATACGACTGAAGAGGGTATGATAAACTACATACTGAAACGTCTCGTAAATTAAACTTTTGGCTCCTATACAGTGGTTTCACTATCATATACCATAACTAGCCATTGATTTCTTTATATATATATATATATATATATATATATATATATATATATATATATATATATATATATATATATATATATATATATATATATATATATAGTCGGTCAGTATTTTAAGAACATCAATTTGAATAGTTCCAACTATATTATAACTTATTTTTTAAATTTACTTTTCATATTTATAATGACTGACATTAAAGTGACGTAGCAAATGAAAAGGCACCCTGTAATCGTTGACACAAAACTCAGCTTAAGGATAGAGATTCCTAGCTTTCTGAAAGTTGCCAGATTCTTCGTTGACTAAGCTAGAAAATACCTTGAAGCTGCTGATAGGAATCCTACATTAGCAACAAACCGCCAAACACATACAAATTGTTCTAATACCATCAGGACCCAAGATTTTTTGCACAAAGTACAGAGCCCTTGCAAAGGACTTTAAGGTTTCAGAATGCGCCATCAGAAGAGTTGTGCATGAAGATATACGTTACGAGTCGTCTGCAATACAGAAAGCTCAGTTAAGACGAAAGAGAATCGTTTGATTTGTGCAAGGCAATTGTTTTCCATGTTGAAACATCAAGAAGCTGAAATGATTTGGTTTTACTCTGATGAGAAAAACTTCGACCAGGTCCAAAAGATAAACCCCAAAGATAAACATTCTCAATAGTCGAATAGTCTGAATTATGAATATTCTTAATAGTCGACTCGTACTTGAAACAAACAGAAACGTTAAAGTTAAAAAAAAACTGGGAAAATCAGTTAAACAATCAGAGAAGGGCAAAACCAGAACGATTTTAACATTAAAAGATATAATAAGAACTGTATTATAGAATGTCTTTTTAACAGAGGAAAGACAACTTAAAAGAAATGGATTAGGGGAACACAATTTGTGGCCGATTTCAAAGATATTAGAAAACTCCAGATCACTATTTTCAGGGCCCACAATACCCAAAGTCCGTAGAAACAGAGTAAAGGGAGCGTTTAGCTTTGTGACTATGAGCAGAGGAAAAATGAATACGAGTTTGAATTAGTAGGTTTGCGAAAGCTCGACTATTTGAAACCAGTCTGAGTTCTATGAATAAGATCGAGAAAGGGAAGGTTTCTCTTATTTTCAACCTCACGGGTAAATGTAATAGAAGGAAAGAGCGAATAAAGTTAGTAAGAAAACCGTTTACATCTTTAGAATTAGACCACAAACATATGACATCATTGTTTGTGGGCCTAGTAGTAGGCTCTGGTGAATACGGCGACTTTTGCCCCAGTAGGCAGTCGCCAGATGGGCTCCTAAAAAAACCCAAGAAATAAAAGGTGTTAAATAGTGTAATTATTGCATCATTTAAAGAAAAGGAGGTCAAACTAAATATCAAAATAAAATTAAATAACAATGTTGAAACTTCGCCACCACCCTTTGGAGCAGGGGTTCTTAACCAGGGGTGTTCGCACCACTAGGGGTTACGCAACAATCCCGCAGGAGCCGCGAGATTTTGCACCCAAAGGTGTTTGATTTGGGTATGTGGGCAGAATTGTCTTTGCTTTCAATGGAGAATTTCCAGAGATATAAAACGAGTTTCCGATTCAAAGCAAAATTAAAACCATAATGAATCCGTTATTGATGGCTATTATTTTTTTTTTGGGGGGGGGACAGTGAGGGTAAAATTGCGAGAACTTCGGGGGGCTTCAATAAAGGGTCCAACTATGGGAAAAGTTTATGTACTACTGTTTCGAGGGCTACGTACCTTCCAGGCCTCAACGACTACAAAGGCTACCTCCTTTAACAATGACGAAAACAATAATAATAATGACGATGAAAATAATAATAATAATAATGAAAATAATAATAATAATGACAACGACAACAATAATATTAATACTAATAATAATACCTTAGTGTAGACCTAGTAGTGGAGCGGAATCACAGGACGATGGAACTAAAGGAGAGGGTGAGGCCAATTTTATACCATCGGGTCCTTAAACAGAGGTTGGGAAAGAAGGAGTACTTGGAGATATAGAGGCAGGGAAAGCCCACATTTCTCCATTAGCCCCACTCCCACCCTCCCCACAGGCACAAAAAGCTACTCATTTTTTAGTTACTCAAATCCCAGTAACCTGTAAACTTGTATAAATATCATTTCAATACAAAGTACACCAAAACCTCGTCTCGCTATTGTTCAAATTTGGAAAAAAGAGATCTGTAATCTTTTCCTAATAATCAAGAAAATAAAAAAGTATGAATACAAATATTATAAATATTTTCTTTATTTTCGCCGCTTAATTGATCCTTTTGACCGTCCGTCCTTGTTCACGAACAAATTGGAGTCTCCTCCGCTGCAAAGAGATGCTTCCTTCCATCTCATCATTGCCAATTTCCTGCCATGATTGTCGTATGTGCTTTAATACACGCTCAGGGAGTTTTTCTTGCCTTTCATGATGACTTTTGTCTTTCAAGAACTCCCAAATTGTATAATCCAATGGGATAAAACCATTTGACGTGGTCATTTATCTCTAGTAGTGAATTAACGTCTTGTAGGTGATTGTACCCAGTGAGGAGAAAACTAGAATTCATTTTCTGGATAGCTCTCAAGGCTAAATTGAATAGAATATTCATAATATTTGGGTTTTTTTAATACGAATTTTTAATTTCTGAATGGCGTAAATGCATGAATGGCATTTCGTCATGAATAAACTATTTCTTACCGAAAACCTTTTCACTAATCAATGACATAAGTGTTGAGAACAGCAACTGATAATAATAAGATAGGCAAATATTTACCTTTGTTTTAAGTAATACGATAATATTTCTTTAAAAAAATTATCATTAAACACTAGATATACGTTGACCAAGGGAAAGGTAGATCGCTATCAACCCCTACTTTTACTGCGGGTGGATAGATGGAGTAAAAAATCTATAATTTAATAGTTCTATCGGCGACAACATTATCGATAGTAATCTATCTTAATCTATAATGATTTGACCTTTCTTTTAGCCTGAAACCAGTGGTGGGTGAACGGAATTGTCATCATTATTATTAGCATTTGATTCCAATACTATTATTGTAGAAACTGCAGGACAACCGCAGTCCTCACAACATACAAATACCACGGGAACGAGTGATATGATTACCCCCCTCCCCCCCCGCGACAGTAAAGTTCCGTTATGGCAGTCATCATAATCTTGATGTGACCTACATAAATACAGCAGAGCTTTTTACTCGATTCTAAAAATCATTACCAACTGTTTGTACCAAAGGAGTTTGCCCAAGGATTTATTTATCTAAGCAGCCAAGCAATAGTATCGTAGGCCATGGTATCATTTAATTGCAATAATATCCTTTAAATGCAATAGTATCGTATAAATGCGATGCCTTCCATTGCCCGGAGGCAGAAAGTGGCATCCATTTTCGAGGTCGTCTACTAAATATTCCTTGGGGAAATTACGAAACTTCCAAGTTGAGAAGTTTCGAGCATGGCTGCAGTTGTGACTTGTTCACGGTTCGCTCCGTTCTCTGGCTATGAAATTAATTGTAGCTATGGGGTCTTGGGTTGGTAAGCTCTTTTAATACATTATACATAGAAAAGTAAAAAAGGGTATTGATACAAAAACAAATACCTTTAGCAAATAACAAAAATATATAATTATGTGAGCTAATTCACGAAATAGTCTCTAACTTGGTCTATTACACTTGTGCAGGTGGTGTTTCCATTTCTCTTTGACGATCTTGTGAACATTTATGTGCACTTCGACTTAAACAGTGTCAAAATGCGATAGTTTGGGCATCATCAAACGACTCGACCCTTGTCCCTTTTGTAACTTACTTTTGAATTTGGGCTTATGCCCAAGTAGGAAGTCGCCAGATAGGCTAAAAAAAGAAAAAAAGATAAAGGGGAGGAAGGAGTTAAAAGGAAGCTGGGGCCCGGTAAGGACCTTTTGAGGGGTAGGATAAAGTGTACCAATCGAATCCCCTAGACGGACCATCTTTCAGGATTACTCCTTTGCCACTATACCAAAGTGTAGGAGGGGGGCGTTCAGATATCTACTGGTCTCAGAGATACGTTTAAAGAATTGGTTAATTGAAAGGCATGGGAGAACTAGGCCTCTTTAGCTCTAACTAGCATCGCGGATAGAACGATGGATTTTTAATGTCAAGGTGTCGGGTTCGAAGAGGTCTAGCCCCAAAATGACGGACGCATTGTGCTCAACTCCGTAGATGTAAGTAGAACTTACAGACGCCATCACACACAAACAACCAAACAAGGCAGTGTCATTCCCCTCTCGTTTCACAGGGCACATCTCTGTTCCATGGAATCCGAACGGTCAGTAATGGTATACACACAGTCATGATGGGGAACGGGTTCACCTTCGTCCCAGAGAGAATCTGCGTGCCCTCCAGGGGACGCGGATTCTCACTGAATCCTCGCCACCCCAATGCATGATGATTTTCTGAAGCCATGTATCTACCACACATTTACACACTTTCTCTAATTTCACCACTTTCTTGACAAATCCCTACTAGTAAACCTCCTGCTGGAGTAAGGTTAATCTTACCAAGCCAATTCTAGGTTAGGTTAGGTTAATTTCACCCTGCCCATGCTAGGTTAAGTTAATCTCACCCTGCCCATTCTAGGTTAGGTTAATCTCACCCTGCCCATTCTAGGTTAGGTTAATCTCACCCTGCCCATTCTAGGGTAGGTTAATCTCACCCTGCCCAATCTAGGTTAGGTTAATCTCACCCTGCCCAATCTAGGTTAGGTTAATGTCACCCTGCCCATTCTAGGTTAGGTTAATCTCACCCTGCCCATTCTAGGTTAGGTTAATCTCACCCTGCCCATTCTAGGTTAGGTTAATCAAACCCTGCCCATTCTAGGTTAAGTTAATCTCACCCTGCCCATTCTAGGTTAGGTTAATCTCACCCTGCCCATTATAGGTTAGGTTAACCTCACCCTGCCCATTCTGGGTTAGGTTAACCTCACCCTGCCCATTCTGGGTTAGGTTAACCTCACCCTGCCCATTCTAGGTTAGGTTAACCTCACCCTGCCCATTCTAGGTTAGGTTAACTTAACCCTGCCCATTCTAGGTTAGGTTAACTTAACCCTGCCCATTCTATGTTAGGTTAACCTCACCCTGCCCATTCTAGGTTAGGTTAACCTCACCCTGCCCATTCTAGGTTAGGTTAACCTCACCCTGCCCATTCTAGGTTAGGTTAACCTCACCCTGCCCATTCTAGGTTAGGTTAACCTCACCCTGCCCATTCTAGGTTAGGTTAACCTCACCCTGCCCATTCTAGGTTAGGTTAACCTCACCCTGCCCATTCTAGGTTAGGTTAACCTCACCCTGCCCATTCTAGGTTAGGTTAACCTCACCCTGCCTATTCTAGGTTAGGTTAACCTCACCCTGCCCATTCTAGGTTAGGTTAACCTCACCCTGCCTATTCTAGGTTAGGTTAACCTCACCCTGCCCATTCTAGGTTAGGTTAACCTCACCTTGCCCATTCTAGGTTAGGTTAACCTCACCCTGCCCATTCTAGGTTAGGTTAACCTCACCCTGCCCATTCTAGGTTAGGTTAACCTCACCCTGCCCATTCTAGGTTAGGTTAACCTCACCCTGCCCATTCTAGGTTAGGTTAACCTCACCCTGCCCATTCTAGGTTAGGTTAACCTCAACCTGCCTATTCTAGGTTAGGTTAACCTCACCCTGCCTATTCTAGGTTAGGTTAACCTCACCCTGCCTATTCTAGGTTAGGTTAACCTCACCCTGCCTATTCTAGGTTAGGTTAACCTCACCCTGCCTATTCTAGGTTAGGTTAACCTCACCCTGCCTATTCTAGGTTAGGTTAACCTCACCCTGCCTATTCTAGGTTAGTTTAACCTCACCCTGCCTATTCTAGGTTAGGTTAACCTCGCCCTGCCTATTCTAGCTTAGGTTAACATCACCTTGCCTATTCTAGCTTAGGTTAACATCACCTTGCCTATTCTAGCTTAGGTTAACATCACCTTGCCTAACCTAGCTTAGGTTAACCTCACCCTGCATACAATTAGATTAGGTTAACCTCAACCTGACTATTTTTAGGTTAGGTTAACCTCACTCTGTCTATTCTAGTTTAGATTAACCTCACCCTGCCTATTCTAGTGTAGTTTAACCTCCCCTGCCTATTCTAGTGTAGATTAACCTTACCCTGCCCATTCTAGTGTAGGATAACCTCACCCTGCCCATTCTAGTGTAGGTTAACTTCACTCTGCCCATTCAAGTGTAGGTTAACTTCACTCTGCCCATTCAAGTGTAGGTTAACCACTCTGCCCATTCTAGTGTAGGTTAATCTCACCTTGCCTATTTTTAGGTTAACATCACCCTGCCCATTCTAGGTTAGGTTAACCTCACCCTGCCCATTCTAGGTTAGGTTAACCTCACCCTGCCCATTCTAGGTTAGGTTAACCTCACCCTGCCCATTCTAGGTTAGGTTAACCTCACCCTGCCCATTCTAGGTTAGGTTAACCTCACCCTGCCCATTCTAGGTTAAGTTAACCTCACTCTGCCCATTTTAGGTTAGTTTAACCTCACCCTGACCATTCTAGGTTAGGTTAACCTTACCCTGCCTATTTTAGATTAGGTTAACCTCACCCTGCCCATTCTAGTGTACGTTAAACTCTAGTTTAACCTGCCTATTTCAGTGCAGGTTAACCTCACTCACCCTGCCTATATCGGTAAACATGAAGATCGTCGGCGCGTCCGAAAAAGTGGGAGGTTTTTTGCGTGTATGTTTCGTTCACCCGCGCATGCAAATTCATGTGCGTTTGGTTAAATAAAAACGTTAGAACATTATTCTATAAACAATTATGATTATATACTGGGGGCTGTGGCCCCATACCTCCCAATTGAATGAAACTCATGATCATCGTAGGGGGGGTCACCCCGCAGTGATACCCCCCCCCCCCTCCCCACAACCAGTCCCCTTGAATTTATTCCAAAAAGGTGAAACATATTGGAACAGGGACGAAATATTTTGCCTCCTATCGTTCGCGCCGCCGATCTGCATATTTACCCTTATTCTAGGATAGGTTAACCAACCCCTCCCTATTCTTGGTTAGGTTAACATCACCCTGCCTATTTAACTTCAGGTTAACTTAACCAGGGCCTCTGTTAGGGTGGGCGAGTTTTAAGTTACGTTCAACTGATAATCATCTTCCAAACTTATCCATTCGCGAGAAAGTCAAGAAGACTTTGTCCGCACTGACGACCAATCCCTGAAATTTCGTTTACATATTTTTCCCTTATTCCGCCCTCCTCGAGAGCAAAGGAATAATTTGTATAACGTAAGGCTACAAATGCTTTACTTAACCCTCACCGTATATTAAAATAACGCTCTACTTAACCCCTAACCTGCGTCAGGGGGACCGGGACTGCGCAGTACGTTTTATATTTTAGCCTCGTTTTTGGCTAATAAAACTAGTATACAAAACCCTGACCATAACCTAAAAGGCGAATGCTAGTACTCTATCTTTTAATAAAACTAATATCCCCACTCCCCAAACCTAACCTAGAAAATAACAGACAGGTGATAAAAAAAAGATGGTTTATCTTTAGGTGATCCGGTAGATGGATAGACTGACACATCATGGTATTATTGTATAGAGGTTGTCCAAACTCAGCGTTTCTGTATCACGCCACACAACTGCCACCACGCTGGCGTGTGTAACGCTCCCTTCACATAGCACTATCCCAATAAATAAATATTCAGATAAAAATATAAATCAATTTACCTCGAGGATCATCTTCAATAGGCTCCATTTTCATACTTTGTTCAATATTTCTTCGACTGTGACGTTTACGCCCCTCAGACGTAGTGAATTTTGCCATTTAGCGTTCCGCGAACGCAGCCATTTAGAAATACAAAATTATTCCCCGTTTACAAACCACAAACTCCTTTAACGCTGCAAATCTATGATCACTGTCACAATATCACTATTACGCAGGCTGTGATCAACTGAGTCAAACATGAAGGGAGGTTTCAAGTTTGTCTTATCATGGACTTATCTTGAGTTAGGTTCGCTGCGACAGACCTACTTAAAAAATAAACCTGATAAAGACTTTATCAGGGCCTCTTATGTAAATTATTGATACCTCTAGCTTTGATTTATATTCAGGAAATCGAAAATTACACGAGGAGTTAATAATAATTTCTTCAGTGGGAAATGAATATACAAAATTGCGAAATTTGGATAGGTTGTTTTTTTAATAGTTTGTTTGCTGTGTCTTCTAAGCTTGGCTGTAGCTTTTCACGCAGAAGAGGAGGGGATTTTTTTCTATTCAAAATATAGCCCTATTAGTCTCTCCTTAGGCTAGCCTAACCTTACCTTTTTTTTTCACCACACCTAACAAACTTTGCTTATCACTCTTTATTTTAAGTTAATAATAATAATAACAATAATAGCCACCAAATAATGGACCGTTAATATCACAAAAAGTAGCCCACAGATCAATAAATTCATATGGGTTTGTTAAGGTGCATTATTTTCATTTTTCCCTCGTTTTTAAGGAGAATTTTGTTCCAAATTTTGACATCCGCGTAGTTTAGAAATTATATGCAATGTCTCTTTAGCGTTTTATTTTTCAGAAAAAGTATATGAAACTTTTTGTTTCAGATACGCTTATGAAAGTAATAAACCTAATTTATACTAAATACTCACAACAGTATTTATCTCAGGAATTACATAGTTTATAGTCAATTTTCGGAAATTCGATTTTAACAATCGTCCAGACTTCCTTGGCAACAAGCATTTTCTGTTAAAATGCCTAGGAAAAGAAACTTCCCCAAAAATAGAAGAATTATATCGTGAAAAAACTAGGTAAAGGAAATTTTCTCTACAATTTAAAAATATTTGAAGCGTGATCATCATCGCAAGGTAAAGAAAATTGGAGAATGGCATTCAGCCAAGAGAGTAAAAATTTCAACCAGAATTTCGAGCTCTTACCTCTAGAGATCTTTCTCAAATCAAAAGTCATGCTGGCAACCCAGCTTCTTTTCAAGCTTCTGGGCCTCCTTCCGTCTCTAAAGAAACAAGCTGTAAGGCTCTCAGGAAATTTTATACCGTTAGGAATAAGACCAAAAAGCCAGTCCTCAACAAAAAAACACAAAGAAAAACGTTTGTTGTGGTCCCAGACATACAAACGAGGTGTGTCAGAGAAGTAACAGGACTTAGTGTGCTGGTGTTACATCAGCGTGTTAAGTACTATTATGGGAGTATATAACTATATTTTCAACTCTCTGCAGTCATTGTATATTTTCACGTTCTTTGGTAAACAGCTCCTTAATTAACAAGCCGTCAAGCAATAGGCACAGAGCAACGAACCAAAATAAACTTTCTGGTCCGCCTGGGAAAATCTCCGTCTGAAGCACTCAATCTGCTGCAGCAAGTGTACGGAGAAGAGAATGTCGCGCTCAGGGCTTTGTGACTGGCACAATAAGGTACGTTGATTGACGCGAGGACGTGAAAGATTACGCCAGGAGTGGAAGGGCTTTAACAAGCAAGACTAAGGACCAACGTTGAACGCGTCAGCGCTCGTTGGCGAGTGAGCTGGGCATGAACCGCGACAAAATCTCGAAGATGATCATCGAAGATTTGGGCATGCGGAAAATGTGATGAACGACGAACAGAAGGAGTGGTGCATGCATGTGTGTCAGGACATCCTCGAACGTCTTGAAATCGAACTAGACTTACTGGGGAGAGCCACCACTGGTGATGAGTCACGAATCTTCGAGTAAGGCCGGAAACCGAACGCCAAAGCCTTCAGTGGAAGAGTCGTAAGTCGCATAGGCCGAAGAAAGTAAGAAAGTCGAAGTCCAAAATCAAACCCATGTTGATCGCATTTTTCGATGTGAGTGGCATCGTCCACATTGAGTTCAGTGCCAGAAAATCAACCATCATTTCTACAAAGAGATGCTGCGGCGTTTGCTTCGTTCGGTGCGCGAGAAGAGTCGAGAGCTGTGACAAAAAACTCATGGCTGCTTCACCACGACGATTCGTCGTCTCACAACGCCCTGATCACGTGGCGGTTCCTGGATGATAAAACATCACAGTGGTAGAGCAACCTCCCTCCTCACCTGACCTGGCTCCGTGGGATTTTTACTTTTCTCCGAGATCAAAGGAGTCATCAAGGGAGCACGTTTTCCGGACTTGGAAGCTTTCGAGAAGCCGTGACAACGGAGTTGCGGAGAATCTTTCCAGAAGTGCATTGAGGCGTGGCGGAGAGGGATGGGAAAGTGCATTAGACTCGAGGGGGATATTTTGAAGGGAAAAACTTGTATTTTAAATTTGAAATACATTTTTGAGACTACAGTCGTGTTTATTTTTGACAGACATCGTACATGAAAACCGACTTTATAAAAGTTATCTTCACAGCATAATCAAGAGTTACTCTGGATAGGCCAAATGGTTGAGCAAGAGGCTGAGTTGTCAATGGCAGTCAGATGCAGCAGTTTACTAAGCGGCAACAAAGACGAAAATAAAAGATTTTGGCTTCAATTGTTGGAAACAAGCTATTAAAATCTTTCTAAGTGGATGATGGTATTAAAGTGGATTCGAAAGCTTACTGCAGGTTCTTGGAGAAGAGCTTCTTACTCTTGCTCATCAGAGCTATTGAGGATGAGGAAGTACCTGTCTTCATGCATGATAATGCTCCTGATCATGACTCTAAGTTCTAAAAGAATTGGTTAGAGAGGAAAGGATTTGTTACAGCCTCAATCATGGACTGCACTCCCAATAGTTACTGCATAAATCGAATAGAAAACTTGTGGGTTATCCTGAAGAGAGACGTTGACGCAAATAGTAGGCAATTTAACAACAGAAATGACCTTTCGTAAGCTATCCAAGATGCTGCAAAGATGGTTTCTGCTGAGTGAATCAAACTTTGCCTTGATCAGTTGACAGCAGACTGCTCAAAGTTATTCAAAGAAGTTTTTCCATTACCTCTTGAGCAGTTCTTATTTAAAATTGTTTAACATAATTTCCTTTCATTCTACTTCTTACAATTACTTCATATAAGTTGTTTAAACCTATTGCACTTTGTTATTATATGATTTGCTTATATATTTATGTAGCAGAATAAGGTGGAAGGGCAACCACGTGCCCTTCTGTACCTACGTGGTACCGAGATCACCGCATAGAGCTTTGAAAGTACAGCTGAACCAGGGCGAAGGTGCAGCCCACTCCGTTTTTCACACTCCAGCTGTATTTGCTTAGGGATAGATTTCATCGTCTTCCACGGCCACCTTTCAGCCAGTATTCCTGCATTCCATCATAGATCGAAGTTCGTCGAACATTCTACTATATCGTTATCTCAATTCCCCCCCCGAAGGAGTCACCGACTTTTCCCCAAAATCGCACGTGTGTGTGGAGGGGCAACTAAGCCACCTCGCCGAGCGTCTATATAATCCTTCGACTCGGATTAGTAAGCAGCACTAATAGACTTCCTACGTACCAGCGCGAACGAGCTGAAGGACTCTCTCCCTCCCCCCGAGATCGGAGACAACGACGATTTCGATTTGAGGACGAAGGCTAAATCGACATCCGTGAGCCCTGCCATACTCAATCGGCGAGTATCTGACGAGGATTCCCATTTCCGAAGGCCATCTACGTGTGCTCCCTCATCTAAAGCATGAGGTAACCCGACTTCCCCCATCGCAGTCATCGTATCCTGACTGGCCCTTCCTTGCAACGAGCACGTAAGCAATTGTAACCGTTGCAACCTGCAGATTGTTCTACAGTCTGGCTTGTTCCATAGATCCATTCTCTGTCTGCGCGCCAGGTTTAAAATCCCCCTTTTAATCACCGACATGAACTCGACCACTTTAATCCCCCAATTAACCCACCTGTATCCCGCGTAGACATTTAACTTCGTCTAGGCGACCATTCCCTTTAAACCCAATATCTGTTTATTTTTATATATTATTTTGTTGCTAGTAAAGATTTATTTTTGTCATTGTCTTTCTTTTGCAACCCCAACGTGTACCAGTTGCCTGTTAATCATTGCCCAACTTGCACTCTTAAATATTTGTTTTAAAAAGGACCCCACAAAGTTAATAATAAACCATCCCCACTGGACTCCTAACTATTTCCCATTCACTAACGGTCTTCAACCAACTTCGGACCAAAGAGAGAATGAGAGAGAGAGTCCGGCCTGGCCATTCCACGACAATTTAGGTTTAAAAAACTATGTATTACCAGTAATTAAATTCTGCAAATGATCTTTTAATAAGAAAATAGTCAATCCAACAATAATTTGTCTTATTTTCCTTCTATATGGCAAGTAGATTCTACATATTCACATTTCATTTTCTGTTAATGATTGATTTAACTCCATGAAGAACCGACAAAAATGCAACTGTTTAACGAGAGCTTCAGCTATTTTTAGTATTTGCATAAAATCTCTTGTCACACTATATCTAACAATTATTAGTTCCGTAAATTAGGAAATCGCTCGTCTCCATGACATATTTTTACTTTTTTCATGGTAGGTATGCAACTTCTTCTCTCGTCTTCTATTGTTACCGATTACCGAGTAATGTTCCCTATTCTTAACTCTTCCTATGCATTACCATTCCTGCTTCAGCAGTTTTCCCTCACCGATGGTAATCTAAACCCATTTATAAACATTACGCTCAAATTACGCCTATTCTTAAGGGAACTCTTTCCCCTGATCCCTCCAATTATCGTCCAATCTCTATTACACCAATACTTTCTAAGGTTTTTGAGCACCTCGTTGCAGGTCGCCTTTCCCGCTTTCTTGAGAGATCAGGTGTTCTCCCTTGTAATCAATTTGCTTATCGAAAAAAGCTTGGTACAACAGATGCACTTCTTACGATCTCCCACAAGATCCAGTTAGCACTAGACCAGGGGCATGAGGCCCGCATAGTTCAACTGGATCTCTCAGCTGCCTTTGATAGAGTAAATCATATTGGCTTGCTGAAGAAGCTAAGAGATACTGGTGTTGGTGGACGGATTTTATCTATTTTAGAGCAATTCCTGGTGGCTCGCACCCACAAGGTTTGTGTTGATGCCAACTTCAGTAACTGACATCCTGTCCACTCGGGCGTTTCGCAGGGCAGTATTCTCGGACCTCTGTTCTTCAATATTTACATTGCTACCTCTTTAGCATCACAAAAAATATTATGTATGGTTATGCAGACGATGTAACTCTGCTCGCGACTAATCACTCTCCTCACTCTCGCAGCATTGCATCTAATTCCCTCAATGAAGATCTTCGATGCATTTCTATATGGTGCCATACATGGAACATGAAGCTTAACATCGCTAAATCTAAATAAATGTGTATCTCACGATCTCGTAGCCCTTTTCCTCAACATGAACCTCTCCATGTTGATGGTTTAGCTTTGAACTGGACATTTTGGGCGTTAAATTTGATTCCAAATTAACTTTTGAGTGTCACATCAGATCTCTTGTGACTATTGCTTCGCAGAAATTGTGAATCATGCGAAAGACCTATGCCACCTTCAATGATGCTTCCGTGTCCGCCACTTGCTTCCGAAGCTTTATTCTTCCAGCTTTGGAATATTGTGCCCCTGTCTGGTCGTCTGCTGCTACCTCGCACTTGCATCTTATTGACAGAGTCTCTTATACTGCCAGCTTTCTTTGTGGCGGTAATGTCCAATGGAGCCTTGCACATCGCCGGAAGATCAGCAATGTGTGCATGCTCTATAAGATACAATCCAATCCGCATCACTCGCTATATATTTCATTGCCAAATCGATTTGTAGCAAGGAGAAACACTCGTCAGGCTTTGGCTCGGCATCCTCTTTGTTTTCAGTCTATCAGATGCCGTACGAGCCAGTTTCAGCGTTGCTTTCTGCCAAACGTTGTCCATCTTTGGAATTCCTTGGATGAAGAAACTTGTGCATCGAATAGTGTAGATGCCTTCAAAAAGAAAGCTAATAAGATCTTGTGTTCATCATGAGCCATTATCCTGTTATTTGTTGTTTTTTTCTTGTTTGAATATTCTATATACAGTATATCTTGTTTTGCTTGAATGTTGCTATATACTGTTTTTCAAAATTTGTATTTAATTTTATTACTCAATTTAATTTAACTGAATCCATAGAGGTTTTTTTTTACCTATCTTTTCCAAGTTTGTTCTTCTATCCCACTTCCTTTTCTTCTTACCATCGTTTCCTCTTCGACGTTGCAGGTGTGCGGAGATTGCTAATTGCAATCTATAGTGCTTGCACTCATCCCGTTCTACCTGTTCCATCTTGTGTAATAATAATAATAATAAACAAATAACCATTAAGAACAATATGCATTAATAGGATACAATTTTTAAGATGGCTATAATATTTCAATATTTAATTGCGTTTTCTTCTAAAAATTCGCAAAAATATCAAAGTATCCCATAAAAATTGTACATCGCCTGTGAGTGTCGGAAGAGTTTCAAATCATTTTAATAATGATGAACGTTTTATATTTTATTTATCAACTAGTAACAGGAATTGAACAACGTATAGTAACTAGGCTATGGGTCACACACAGTGGAGCAAAAAGGGCTAAAAATATAACTCGATAATGAGTTTTATATTAGAAACGGCGGACGCATCACAAACATTTTCATTGGAGATCAAAGAGCAGCTGAAACATTAACCGAAGGAAGCTTTTTTCCATGGAAGAGGATCAGGGACGAGAAATTTATAAAAATAATGAGAATGACAAAGCTATCCATTCGTGGAATCACGCAGGGAGGAAAAAGCAGGAGGGAGATTTTGGCCTAAAATCTAATGTATAATAACGAGGATTAGGAAATTCGAATGTTTATTTTTCTCCATCAATTTTCACAGTGTTTTTTTTATTTCTAGGAGATATTTGGCGATAAGATGAACACTGCTTATGCTGAAAATTTCTAGAAACCGTACAACCATCGACAAAGAAAATGAAAGGTTATAATAACTAAACTTTCAAGAAGAACGTTGATAAGATCGTGTTATTTTCCTTGCAAAGAATTTCATATGTACCTTCCAACTAAATTTAAAAAAGAAGTGGTTTTGTTATAAACATTTCTCTTTTGGAAAATATATACAACATGCTATATAGTACTTACCCTAATTAAGTCGCGTAAATTTCTAATTATACTTTTATAACTAAAAATTGACTGGTGTCAGAGAGAGAGAGAGAGAGAGAGAGAGAGAGAGAGAGAGAGAGAGAGAGAGAGAGAGAGAGAGAGAGAGAGAGAGAGAGTTACATAGAGTTACATAGATACACAGATCACACGGGCTTTACGGCCCAGACTAAGGTGATCTGACCTTAAATCTACTGCCACTTACACAATAGAATAGTAGAAGTAAAGGATAGAAAAGTTTTAGGCCCTCCCCTCCCTCCACTTGGGTGTAACAATCACTAGTAACCTCAAGTTCTCGAAACAGTGCATTGAGGCGGAGAAAAAGGCCCAAACGATGCTAGGCTACATAAAGCGCCAGTTTGGATATCGGAACAAGGAGATTGTACTATGTTTGTACAACTCCCTCGTCCGACCGCACCTGGAGTATGCCGTACAATTTTGGAGTCCTTCATTTAGAAAGGACATCGCGAGATTGGAACGCGTGCAAGCCAGGGCAACCAAACTGATTCCCTCTATCAGACATAAAAGTTATGAAGATAGATTAAGGGAATTAGATCTACTGATAGGTCGGTAGTTCGACGGTTGGCTACGGTCTCCTTTCTGGAAGATAAGAGTCACCTCCGCTTCATGCCAGTCTCTAGGAACGCATTCGGTCCGGATTGACATGTTGAAGATTGCGCTCAGGTGTCGTGATGACACTTGATCGCGCACTTCTTTCATCACTTTAGGTAGTAACCCATCCGGGCCAGGTGACTTATTCGTCATTAGGTCAGTAATGTTCCTCTCTGTTTCTCCTTCAGTGAAGTCCATATCCTCCAGCTTTTCCCCCTTAGTAGTAATCCATTGGCTGGGGGATAGGACCACACTCTTCAGTAAACACTGAAGAAAAGGAGTCGTTGAGGAGCTTAGCATTTTCTGCGTCTAAGTACTTTAATGCCCACTCCTCATTCCTCAAAGGGCCAATCGTTCGACGGATTGGTTTACGGCTGTTTACATATCCAAAATATTCCTTGGGAATATCTTTACAGAGTCTCGCCACTCGGAGTTCCTCAGACCACTTAGCTGCCCTTATGCTGGACTTCACTCTCCTGGCTAGCCTCCGGTATTCGTCAAAGTCACCCGAGATCTTCGATTGCCAGTACACATTTCTCTTCTCCCTAAGCAGTTGGCCGATTTCTCGATTAAACCATTTTAGTTGAACAGAAGACCGACGAGGGCATTTCAGAGACATGAAACGCGATTGAAGACTCATGAATGTGGTTTTGAAACTGTTCCACGAGTCTTCAACAGCCTCTCACACTCCTAGCTTCACACCAGTCTGTCCAGCACAAAGACCTGCAATGTCTGCTCTTCTCAAATCAAGTTTCCTCGATTTACTAGTTGCAGGCCCTGCCTTCGAGACTTTGACTACAAATCTAATTAGTCGGTGGTCACTGCCACCGAGCTCTTCGCCAACAGAGAGGTCCTCAATGACGTCATCCTAAGAGGTGAAAACCAAGTCGAGGATATTGTTTCTTCTCGTTGGCTCTCTCACCCAGTGAGTCAGGAACTCGTTGTTCGCAAACTCCAGGAGTAGTGCGTTCTCGCCACAGTGTTCTCTGGTTTCCCAGTCAACTTGTGTGTTGAAATCCCCCATGACGATACACACTCTGTCTTTTACAAGTTCGCCCAACAGCTGGTACAGTCTCCTGTCCTGTTCTAAGAGTTGGGTAGAGGGTCTGTAGAGCAACAGGGTTCTGTATATGGCAGGACCTATCTCTAGGTCAATACCTAGTAGTTCATAGTCGGATACGATGTTGCAATCCGACGAGTTGAGAGTATCCTTGACATACAACATCATACCGCCACCCTCTCTGTCTGGCCTACCTTTCAGGAAGAGCTGGTAACCGGGAATCTTGAATTCACCTTCAAAATCTCGGCTTGAGGTTTTAATCCACGTCTCTGTTATGGCCACCATCTCAGGTTCCTCTGTTACTACGAGGCCATGGAGCTTAAGTAACTTATTCCTAATTGACCTCGCATTGAACAGAAGAACTTTTAGGGAGTCCCCCAGTGTAGGACTCCCTACGCTCTTCCGTTTCCCGGCTCCTTTTGTGTGACAGTACTCCTCTTTGCCACATCTAAGAACGTCGTTCCAGGAGTGACACGGGCATTCTGTCTTATGCCCGCCTTCACTCTGGGTCGGACGCTCCTCTGCGTCCACTCTACCACATCCTGGATTAAGTTACAGAGTACAGCCTTTCCCTTGAATGAAAGGTGCCCTCCGTCCCTTTGGTAAAGGTCGTTTCGACCGTAAAAGGTGCGGTAAGGGTCCAGAAAGAAGACTCCTTCCGCCGTACAGAGGTCGGACAGGCGCTGGTTCAGGGTCACGTTCTTTGAGTGAGCTGTCCGGCTAGGACCTCTTCTTGGGAGCATCCCTACAACGATCCGTTTGCGAGTTCTCAATCCGCAGTCGTCCACGGCTCCCATGACCGTGTTGAGAATTTTCTAGCTACGGCCTACTTTGCCTCTTCGGAGGTAGAGGTCATTCCCACTCACCATCAGGGCAACGACTGAATTCTCGGAGATCTGAGATTTCTCAGCCTCTAACCTTATGTGGTGGTTTCCCCGTCCTGGCTGGCAGCATACCTCCACACTAGTGCCAAGGCATGCCACTAGCAGAGCCTGCAAACCTTGTGCTTGGGAATCGCCAACAAGGGTAACCCTCGGATATTTCCGTGCAGAGGTTTGAGGCTTTCCTTGCGGAAGCGAACTCTCGGTTCCCTCTTTCTTCTCCATCTTATTTTTCTTCTTTTGTTTCTTATTCATCTGTTACCCCCTATCTTCCTTTGTTACATACTCTTCTGTTTTTCTCTTTTCTTTCTCTGCTTCAACTTTCTCTTTTTCAGCTTCTACTTTATCTTCTGTTTCAACTTTCTCTTCTTGCTGTTTCTTTCCCTTCCTTTTCTTTTTCTTTGAGAGTTTATTCATAGCATGCGGACCTAGCTCTGGGGGAAATACTGCAGATGCAGTGTTTACTACAGGGCTTGAGGTTAGCTCTGCTATCCTGACCTCTAGCTAACGAATTAGTCCGGCGTGTTCCAATTCCAGGCTCTTTATTTTCTCTTACAACTTCCTAGACCTCTCCTCGGAAGCCCTGCATGTTTCTTTTAGCTCCTTAATTTGGCCGTTTAGAATACAGTTGGTGCAGGTCATTGATAGTTTGTTTTGAATAGAAAAATAATGTTAAGGATGGTTTTTGTAGCAGTTTACAGTGTCATTTATTTAGCATTATGATCTTCAAACGAGATATATTCCTTATAAAAACGGTTTAAAATATACAAAGAACAAACCTTGGATTGACCAATTTCTTAAGAAACGGTCACTTTATAATCAGTTAAAATCAGTTAGGGCCAAAAAAAATTATCGACCTCTAAAGGGAAATAAAGAGAGAAGTAAATTTAGATAAAATGCAGGTACGAAAATAGACTAGCGGAAAGGTAACGCGATAATCAGAAAAAAAACATTCTATAGGTACTATAGAGCCCAAAACAAAGTCAGTTCAAATGCTAAAACATAACCACCGATTAGTTCAAAATGATCTCCAAAAGACGACACGTGATGAAACGTAGGTTCTTCACTGGGATCCCGAGACCAAGCTCGAAATCATGGCCTGGAAGCACAGGGGCTCTCCGACCCCAATCAAGTTCCGGACCCAATCATCAGCCGGAAAGATCATGGCCACCATCTTCTGGGATTCTGAGGGAGTGTTAATGTTGGACTATGCGCTTCGTTTAAGGACCATCACAGGCGAAAATTACGCCGAGGAATTGACTGGGTTGAAGAAGTGCATCCGTCAGAAGCGACGCGGCAAGTTGACACGTGGTGTCCTGCTCCTCCACGACAATGCCCCTGTCTACAAAGCCAGAGTTGCACAAGCTGCCCTGTGCGAGTGCGGATTTGAGGAGCTCAACCATCCCCCCTATAGTCCAGATCTAGGCCCCTAGCAACTACTTTTTATTCCACCAGCTCAAGGTTGCACTGCATGGACGCTGGTTTAGGACGATGAAGATGTCCAGCTCGCTGTCCAGGATTGGATTGAATAGCAGTCGGGAAATTTCTGGTTGTCGGGAATTCGAAGCCTCAGGGACAAGTGGCGCAAGTGCATTGAAGTCGAGGGTAGTTATATTGAAAAATAATAAAACACTTTTCCTCATATCTCGTTTCCTTATATCCGAATTGCAAAACTTATTGACAGCCCCTCGTATCTTTCCGAAGAGAACATTTTCTTTATACGTTTATGTATATATAAAGAGGAGAAGGAAGAAATATATGCGCAAATCGGCCTGATTGTAGAAACCTACTGTTTATAATTCGCGGAGATTCACCTTAAAGCGGTGATCTACTTAAATTCTCCTATCTCAATCTATACCTTTTTATATCTGATACTCTCCTACTTTATTTCCACCTAGTACAGTATAACCTGACCACCAGCAAGGTCTCAGAAGCAATCAGTAGTGGAAGGTAGTGAACTCCCGAAGGAGACCCAGTTAGAGGGCCAAAGAAAGATCCTGTTTATTGGTGATGAACCCGAATCTGACTGCAAGATCGCTTATAGGGCTAGGCTTAATTAGGTAGGGTGGTCAGGGAGTATGCGCTATCGAGCAGGCAGGCTAGATAGTATCAAGAACAAATAGGTGGCTTCTTCCACTAGTGGAGTGAGGTATATAACCTACTAACTTATTTTCCAGAGAACTTACCCCGGTTGAGGGGATGAGGGTGAAAAATTGAACATGGACCCACAGGACTTCACCAAAAGGCTCCCACTTCGGCTAATTCGGAACGGGATAAAACGGAAACCACAGAATGTAGCACAAAACATTTTCAAGGATTTACAAATCGCCCTGATCAAATGCATAGAAACAGCTAATGGATTTGTTGTCATTTGTGCGGAAAACAACGATGTTTAACTGCTACTTTCATCGGCAAGAACCATCACTTTAAGAAAAATCGACTTAGAGGCTAAAGTACCACCCCAGAAGCATGGTATGCCGTAAGATCGAATCGTGGGTGGGGGAACACTTCCCAGACGAAATCAAACATGAAATAATGGAACAACAACCCTGGATGAAGATACACGACATAATCAAATTTAAGGAACAAACACATGGGTTCAAAATAGTGTGCGAGTCAACCGAGATTGCAACAAAGGCATTACAGAAGGGAATCCTCGCATACAGTACGAGAATCCCGGCTTGTAACATTCAAAGGGACCAGTATCACAATATACAAATCTGGTTTAGATGCTACAAAATTGAAGACCAAATTATCGTGTAAACTGCCCAAGAAAGGAAGGAAAAATATGTTCAGAATGCAGTGGCCCACATTCTTGGAGGAGCTGCACAAACTCCACGAAAAATTGCGTTAATTGCGGAGGGAACCACATAACAATGACAATAACATGCCCGAAGCGAAAAGAAATAATAAAGAGAAAAAACAGAAACACAACAACGAAAAGAAGTAACAACAAACATCTCATATGCTGCGACAGCAGCAGCGAAAAATAACGGACAAACAACTCAAGTAACGCTTGACGGAACTCTGAACGTAAAAATACTGACTTGCATTCTACACTCACACGTCTTAAGGCATTGCCCAACCAGGAACATATGCCACCACGTTGAACTCCATGCTCAAGGAAAACGGGCTGGAGCCAATGAAATTCCCGCAAAATATTGATTCATCGGGTATATTTAACATAAAAATTTTAGAAGACACAAAAAAAGAAACTCATGGAAGAAACACAAAGAAATGAAAGCGAATCTGAACAAAAGGAAGACACAGAAAGCGAGGAAACAGAATCTAAGAGCAGCACTGACGAGAATAATAAGAAAAACGTAAAAAGAAACACACGCAAAAACAAAAAAAAAGAGAAAATTGACTAGGGAAACCTCGCCATGCGACTAAATACCAACCACGAAACGGATAAGTCAGACCTCAGCAAGGACAGAGATGAAAGGCAGAAATACCAGAAAAAGATACAAATAAATTTACCTACAGCCTCCACTCTCCCCAAAATAAGAACCGCTTAGAAACATACAAACAAGATGGATAATATAAAATTAAGAATTCTACAGATAAATACGAATGGTTGGAAGGATAAAGAAAACACATACGGAAATATTTTTAGATAAATAGATTCCGACATCATTCTAACTTAAGATCACAGGATTAACCTTCAGACTCACAAACTAAAAATATGGAACTATGACGTAATAGCGACTAAACAACAAACGAACCACACGATGGGGCAGCAAGAGCCATAAAAAGAGGATTGTAGTACAAGACAAAACAAGGACTAACCGAATCTTACCTCGCAGTCGAGGTTAAAATGGAACTAATTAATATAATAATTGTTACAGGCGACCAACTACCGCAACGCCCAGGTCTCCCAATAAATAACTTTGTGAGGATATTTAACAATAGACTACCAACCTTGTTTGTGGGAGATCTAAACGCGAGATGCTCAGATACCGGCTACAGCAGGAGGAACCAAACAGGAAAGGACCTACAAACTCTAAAATAAAGAAGAATATTAAGAAGACAGGGACCACACTTCCCAACCCAACGTGCATCGTAAACACAACGGCACCTACTCTAGATATCTGCCTTGCAAACTACAATTTACCTTTTAACTACCATATGGAACCTGTCGATGTTCTCGACAGCGACTATAGCAACGGTATTAACCATAAGCCAGCAACCAATACAACTACCCGCTAAACAGTGGAAGGAGTATCATAGAACTGACTGGGGAAAATACAGACACGAATTGAATGACTACGAACCGAATAGATTAAGTGAAGCCACTTTAGAGGAAATCGAAGAGGAGTTAGAGAAAATAAGGACGCAGATACAAACAGCCGACGAAATCGTTATACCAAGAAACACCTACAAAACTATTAAATACTTTATATGGACATAGCCGTTCAAAATATTGACAACGAGAATTTTGAAAAAAGGTAAGACGCATGGGAAGCACAAAGGGAAAAGAGAAAATAAAGATTAAGGAGAGAAATGGGAATTAAATAGAAGACGAATATGAGATTGAAAGACTTTTTCAGGGAACACTGGAAAATAGTGTTCAACATAAGCGAAGAGGAAAACGAAAACTACGACATAGACTTTGAAAACCAAATAATTGACGAAGTAAATGAACGGATTGAGAGAACTTTTCCACATCACTACGTAGAAGAGGAACGGTATGCTAACGAAGGATTTAACACCAAAACCACAATCGAGGAATTAAAGAACACTATCTCCAATTTTAAACAAAATGCCCCTGGAAAATCGGGCCTCACCCCCCAAAATTATAGAGAAGCAACGGATAATGTACTCGAGGCATAAGAAACGTGTTTAACGCCTGTATAAACACGGGGTATTTTCCCGATTAGTTAAAGATAGCCAAAGTGATATTCATAGCGAAGCCGGGAAACCCGCCTTCGGTAGTCGAAAACTTCAGACCTATTATATCCCTTCTCGACTTCATCGGGAAGATGTTTGAAAAAATCCTGAACACAAGATTAAATGAATATCTCACAGAAAACAATCTCTGGAACAATCAACAATTCAGCTTCAGAAAGAACAGGAATGCCGATATGGCCCTCCGCGTGATTACAGAAAAAATAAGCAAAGTGAAAGGAGAGAAATGCAGTATGGACTATGTCGGGACGTATCGAAGGCATTCGATAAAGTCTGGCAAAGAGGCATAAAACATAAAATTCTAAGTCTGGAAAGAATTTTATGCGACTACGTCATGGAAAGATATTCATACATAGACACTGGGAATTATCAAGGTTAAAGATTCAAGCCTAATGCGGGCCTCGCTCAAGGATGGTGTCTAAGTCCTTCGCTATACTCAGTGTATACCTCGGACATTTCCTCACCCAGGAACGAGGGCTGTGTGAACATACAATACGCAGATGATTTCATTCAATTAATTCCATGTTTATCGGAACCCACAGATGCAGGCCAGAGTAACGGCAATAGAAACAGAAAGTTTAAACGAGTATGAACGCAAATGGAAAATTAAAACAAATAAAGATAAATTTAAAATTATACCTATGTATCGCAAAAAACTATCCTACGTTTACGTAGATTGAGAGCGATACAAGTATAACGGTGAAGGCAAGATTTTAGGCCTAACTATTACCAAAAATGGTTACAAGAAACAAGTAACCGAAAGAATAAACAAAACACGAGGCACACTAACTTTAATCTACATATTAAGAAATCTAAACATGAAAAATAAAAAAAAGATCTACCAAGCCATCATACAGCCTACCTTAATATATCCAACAATTCCCATGTATACGGTTTCAAGAAGCAATCTAATAAAAATGCAACGTATACAGAATAAGGCATTAAATATCATTACGAACACATCCTTCCAGCAGCTCAGAGCGAACGGTGTGCTGCTACAGCGTGCGAGGCTGGGCTACTCCACGCTGGAAGAGCTACACGCCGACTTCATGGCAGGGAGGTGCGAACACTTCGGCGGCTGCTCCCGGGGCCCACTGGTGCACTACCTCCTCTCCTGCCCAGCCACCGCCCGCCTCAGGCCAGAGCGAGCGCCAGCCCTTCCCCCTGTAAGAGGCGCCCTACTGAGGGCGCGAGAAGCAAGAGCCACCCAGGTTGTCCGCCACACACCAACAAACGAGCTGCTGAGAACAGCACCACCTCCGCGCTGATCGCCACCCGCGCCCAGCCGGGCGACGGGTGGTGAGGACCGCCGCTACCCATTTGCAGCAGATAAGACACGCGTGGGACGCTCCGCCGCGTCTTACTGCACGCCAACACTGGCGGGCTCCCCGCTTTGTGTAATGTGTACGCTTATATTATGTGTATTTATATATTATTATATCATATTATTATTGTATTTGTATTAGATTATGTATAAATGTACGCTATTGCACAATAAACCTATACAGACAAACAAGCGACGATTAGAGAGGAAAAAACAGACTTACACAACGAAGTGAAAATAAAACCATTAAATAAAATAATTGAAAAAAGAGCCCAAAAAATCATAGAAAAACAAAGAAGAAATAGGAGAGGAATTAAATAATCAAGACAACATATGCTGTTTCCTAGTGTTAAAAACAAAGCGGACCAAAGGGAAGAGGAGGAGATTTACGTGTAAACCAAATAAGGAAACTCGATTGTGACCAAAATTTCGCGAATAATGACAAAACTCACCGGATTGGATTTAATACCCACAAGGAATGACACAACTAAACGAAAAGTGCAAATGAACGAAAAAGGAAAATAAAGAATAAAGAAGATAAAAATAAACAAGTAAATAACCAAGGAACATGAACTCACACAAAAGATACAGATACGAGAATTATGCTACAGAAATCATAGAAACTCGATTTATTAACATAGCAGGAAAACAAATAATGCTAACAACTGTTCGAACGCCTATTTCATACACACATAACATACTAACAAAACTACCACAGAAATAAACAAACAAACACACTTTCACTCTTAACTTATTTCTAACTTAACTCTAAAATTAATTTATAGTACAGAGATTAGCGTGACTTTCACCTATCTGCAAACCTCCAACTTCCTTCCACTTCAATCATCTTCCTCCTTTACCGCTATCCAAAGATGTGCCAAACACTAACAACAGGGACAGGTACAGCAAATAGTAACAATTAAAAGCTAGGAAAAATAAAAACACCGCGCTCCGGGTCCTACGTTAAGCAGGGCCACAGACCAACTTGGTAAACTTTCAAGCCTTTGACGTTATTTCAGTCTGTCCTTGTAAAAGAACAACCTCGGACCCCCCCCCCTCATTTATCGGACACCACGTGCTATGGTATCGCGCCATGGACGTTATTACTTCCTGTTCGAACATTCTCGAATTTCGACTCAGGAGCACGTTGTGAAAATATTTCCCAATCTTGCGAACTCGTCCCAAGCCTCCTCCCCCTCCCCCCGATAACGAGATGTGAAAGAGCCGCTCTGTCTCGCTCTTTGTCTCCCCCTCCGGATTAAAATGTCTGGAGCTTGTGACTCCTTTATCCAAACTCCCCCTTCCCCTTCAAAATCGGGCATACAAATACTTGGGTTATTCTGTAGTTCGATGATTCCAGCCCGCACCTCAAGGCCGTCGTTATCGTCTCGTCCCGTGAGCGTTCGTCGGATATCAGTCTTCTTCGGCCGTAATTCTACCCAAGTTAATTGGTAGCTTCTGTGAACGGCAAACCTTTGAATTTGCACAACAGTCTCCCTTCATTTAATCGAACCGAAGAAAATCTCCATTGATTACCTTTGAGGAAAGACGATTCCTCTTTCAGTGAAATGACGAGAATTCCCACATTCCCCGTAGAACATTATCTTTGAAGTTTGGCTATCTTCATCGGAAGTTTGGTTCGGATCGTGACCCACCTGCTTCATTCGGATCGTGCCCTACTTGCCTCATCGGATCGTTCCCCACTCGCCTCATCGTAAGAAGGACCTTCCTTGAATTCATCGACCCGTAAGACTGAAACCCCCTCCAGTATTAGTTTTGTCAAGTTCCCCCTTTTGATCTGAACCTTGTTACATTAAACAATTAATTCCATTTGAGAATCCCTTCTCATGATAATTATCAAGAGACTCTTTCAATTTAAATAATTCCCCTTTTCCTATTATTATTCTTATTTGGATCTTTGTAAATAAAATTATATTTTGTTGTTTCATCTTTAACTAACCTTGAACGATACTTCGGGCTATTCAAGTAAATCTCGCCAACCATTTATGCACTCTGTCTTATTATTAAGGACTTGAAACCAAACGCCTCAAGTGTAATCTACTAGTCGGTCGTTAATCCCTGCGAACAGTCCTTCAACGGTTCGCGTTGGAGTAGGTGATTAAGTCACCCCTCCCACATAATATAGGAGTAGTGTATGGTATAGGGTGGTTGTACCACCACAGTCTTATCTATTCTTCTTCCCCTCCCCCCCTCTCCGGAGCTATTTTCTCTCGGTGCCTTCATGCCCCTAGGGAGAAAGGTACCGGGGAAACTCGGGGGAACCGGGCCTCGCCCCGCCCTCACGACCGGGTCCTTCCTCCGGGAGGGACTGGTCAGTGGGTGGGGGCAGGACACGGGTATCTAAAACTTTTTTCTCCCACTTTCTCTTTCATTTCATTCATCCCTAGGCATGTTTGCTGCTCGGAACTTGAAAAGGTAATGACCTAAAGTGCTAAGAATTCATAAAGTTACTACCCTAAATTAGTTGGTTGTCTCAAAGATAGAAATAGTAGAATTACACTGTTTTGGTAGATAGATTTTTGTAGTACGAGGCCAGTAAAACATTCATTCTTTATTTAAAAAAAGAAGTAGTTCTTAACCGAAACACAACGAACGGCAGTATGGTTCTTTGTTACAGATCCGCACATTTTCTGATTGCTCAACAATGTTTCAGTTCTTTGGTGTAATTGCATAATTTAATTCTAGGTTTTTAGCAAAGTAATTTCAGCCATGTAGAAATCAAAAACCACTGCAAGTAATTTTGCAGTAGTAATTAAGGTACTTTCCTTTAATCGATCGCCATTTTTTCTTTTTTTTACTACTTTCCTATGTATCTCGATGGGCAATTTTTTTTACTGAAGTATCATCTCTATTTTTTTCTACTAAAGGATTAGGTTAGGTCAGGTTGAATTATTGAGTTATTGGTGTTTTGCGAAATAAATATTTTGTTTTATAAGGTAAAAGGACGTTCACACATGCACGAGCAGCGCGCCGAGTTGGCGACGAATAGGGGTAGCTCAGTACACGTAGTAATGCATGAACCATGCGTAGATAGTCACTCAGGAATTCGCGAAAAAATCGTGGTAGGGGCTGGGTCGTAGTGAGGTTTGGCAGTTGGTGGAAATTTGTGAAAAGGGGTTTCACACATACAGGAATAGCGCACCGAGGAGACACAGGCCCACGAGTCGCTTCTCGCCGTCAATTCTTGCGAATTTGGGCCCCGACAAATTTAACAGTCATTTGTAGTCCAGCCACAGTACCAGATAGTACGAGTTGCTAAGCACTGCTACGAGTTGATATGAGTCGTTACGAGTAAACTACGAGTACCTGCCGGAAATGCTCGTAGCTGCGTATATATAGCGGGTGGAATGAACAACATCCACCAGTTCTCATTCACAGGCAAGGCACAACACCCTCACACCTCTGCCCACCTTCTTGAGCAATGGCCATCTTGAACTATCGGTGCCCCTCCCCCCTGGAGGGATAATCAATATATATTGATTACAAAGGCTTCCACTCCATTGTGTTGACGGTACTGGTGGATGTTCACTACAAGCAACTCGGGGGCGGGTGATCGGAGGGGGGCCTCGGTGGTAGGGATGAGTGGCGCCGCCGAAAATTTTTGAACACGCTCAAATTTGACGTAGTGACTCCTGCAGACTCGAAACAACTCGCAGTGTTTGAGTCTCTACAAATCCCCCTCCAGTTGCTAGTAGTTTGAGGCTTGCAAATTATGGAAATGTCCCGGTTTGATGTCTTCAAGGATGGAAATGTCCCGGTCTGATATTTGAAAATGATGGAAATGTCGCGTTTGATGTTTTCAAAGATGGAAATGTCCCAGGTTGATGTTTGAAAATGATGGAAAGATCCCGGTTTTATGTTTGGAAATTATGGAAATGTTCCGGTTTTATGTTTGGAAATTATGGAAATGTCGCAGGTTGATGTTTGCAAATTGTGGAAATGTCCCGGTTTGATGTTTTCCAATTATGGAAATGTCGCGGTTTGATGTTTTCCAATTATAGAAATGTCGCGGTTTGATGTTTGCAAATTGTGGAAATGTCCCGGTTTGATGTTTTCCAATTATGGAAATGTCCAGGTTTGACGTTTGCAAATTATGGAAATGTCCCGGTTTTACGTTGGGAAAATAGGGAAATGTCGCGGTATGATGTTTGCAAATTATGGAAATGTCTCTGTTTGATGTTTGTAAATTATGGAAATGTCCCGGTTTGATGTTTGTAAATTATGGAAATTTGCCAGTTTGATGTTTGTAAATTATGGAAATGTTCCGTTTTGATGTTTGCAAATTAAGGAAATGTCCCGGTTTGATGTTTTCAAATTTAGGAAATGTCCCGGTTTTAGTATAGGTCTTAAGGTAAACCTACCTAAGAAATGTCATGTGTGTTAGATGTTTGACTGACTGTCTGAAACTCTCAGGGAGAGTTCCCCACTCTACAAACATGACAAACGAGACCATTCTTTAATTCGAAACTATTCCTATCAATTAGACATCCATTATACCCCTTACACTCCTTGGCAAATGGACTCACAGACACATACGCTTAGAAAGACTTTTCAACATACAATATTATTCTACCCTGAATAATCCACTTTGTTAAAGCAAAAACAGTATAAAAATCCCCTATGAATTTGACTCAATAGAAGCAAACGGCTGTTGAAACCCCATGTTTATATTCACGGCCAATTGCTACCTCCTATTTTACCACGCATAAACCCCAAGAAAAAGCTACGCCAAATTTAATCATCTCACGAACCTTGAAAACACGGCAACGCACCATTGGTGCAACGACGGAGAATTACAGACGACTTAATGGCTGATGCTTTTGTGGACCAAACTATTCTAAAACGTTGCTTCTGTTTTTTTTGTCTTGATCTTTGAAATTGTTTTTTCCCTAACGTTTCACAGAAAGGTGAAAAAGGGTGGTTAACTAATGATGGTAATTTTATAATTGTTTTCTCGAGCCAATAAGCATAAATTTGAAATGAAAACTAAAACACAAGATAATGTTTTTATTTCCATCTCCCAACTCGTTCGGGAGTCTTTCTCAGTAAGGGCCTACAGTTTAAGGTGTAATTTGAGCCATATAGCCATACATTTTCCCTTCATCTAACTGTACCCTTTTTACCACGAACCTCAAAACCTGTGATCAGCAATGCTCTCACTGGGTTCCCTTTTTAAATAACTAAAATTGCGGTTGTTGTCGTGAGTAGACAGGCTACTAGAGGACCATAAATATTCTCAATGATTCGAGCCGGTCACTTTGCTATGAAGGTTTCGCCTTACACAAGTGACGTCTGCCCAAGGGAAGCCGATTAAGTCAGTTGGTTGTTGTTGTTAAGGACTCAGAATAGATAAACACGATACTGTGGTACAACCTTTTGGGTTTGAACTACATTGGTATTTCTCTTAGAAAACATGGTAAATTTATTTGCATATTTCTTTTTTCTTTTCCTCCTTTTGTTTTTATTTTACTGTTTCTCAAACCTTGGCATCATTTTCTTGGTACTCTTTTTGTGTGCAGTTTACAACCGCATACACTATTTTAGTTGCGGTCTACAATAGAACTTAACCTAGCCCAGATTAGGTTGTGTGATGTTCGGTTCTGTTCTGTTGTAAATTTCCCATTTGAGGAGCATAGTATTTGATTACCAACGGTCGCCCTTAAGGAAGCCGTTCGACTTGGCGACCAAAGAAGATATCGCGCGCCGAGATTGCAGGGAGAAGGTTGAGCGCACCCAAACTGCCTATCTGGTCGTTAAGTTAAAGTTCAAGGAGACGTCCCAAGGTGTCCACCAAGAGCAAGTGCTGCTCCTGGTGGTCACACTAGTGTAGAGTTTTGTCCTACTAGGCAAATGGGTGTGACCGTATATGTGTGTACGGTGAGATGCAGCGTTTAAAACAAGGGACTAGAGTTAAGGACGGCGCAAATAATCCGCTCCCCCAAACAATAAACAGCTGACCTACGAGTATATAATATACAAGGATGGCCACTTTGCGTGGGCCTTCTGCGACATGGGGAACGTAATTAAAATGGAGGGGGGGGGAATATTAATATAAGTCCTACATCGCCTGACGAGTGAAGCATTCACTTATCGACAGATTAAGCTTCCTCTCACCCAAGGATGTTCTCAATCTTGCATTTCTTTCCTAGACCAACTTCGATTCGTGGATTCCCCACCAGAGTGGAGCACTGTCATAGGTGGTATCGAAGTTGTGAACAACAATGCATTCGAGTGTTGAGTCCAAGACCTGGACACTCCCCAACCATAATCCGAAGGTGAACACGTGGGTCATCCACAGTAAATGGGTATGCAAGTCGAAGTTTCCAAATTGTGAGGACCGACTTGCTTTATTAAACACTTTCACATGACGACGCTGTTGTTGCTATCATATCATGCCTTGTTAAAAATTGCAATGACGCCAATGTTGGTGTCTTTACTTTCACTTTTCTTGTTGGAATGTAAATACGAGGGGCGGTCAATATGTTTTGCAATTCGGATATAAGGAAATGAGATATGAGGAAAAGTGTTTTATTATTTTTCAACAGAACTACCCTCGACTTCAATGCACTTGCGCCACTTGTCCCTGAGGCTTCGAATTCCTGACAACCAGAAATCTCCCGACTGCTGTTCACTCCACTCCTGGACGGCGAGCTGGACATCTTCATCGTCCCCGAACCGGCGTTCACGCAGTGCAGCCTTGAGCTGGCGGAATAAAAAGTAGTCGCTAGGGGTCAGATTTTGACTGTGGGGGGGATGGTTGAGCTCCTCGAATCCGCACTCGCGCAGGGCAGCTTGTGCAACTCTGGCCTTGTGGACTTTGACGACGTTGAAGTCCATCGTAGGGTGTGAGGTTTCTAGGGACCCAACGGGCAGAGACCTTGGTCATGGACAAATTGTCGTGGATGATGTTGATAACACTTTCATGTGATATTCCAAGTTCTCGCTCGATTTCTTCGACCTTTACCCGTCGACTTTTGATGATCATCCTCTCCACACGGGCCACATTGTCCTCGTTGGTCACGTCTGACGGGCGTCCTGGACGGGGGTCATCTTCAAGGGCCTCACGACCATGGCGGAACTCCCTATTCCAGCGAGCAATGGTTGCATAGGAAGGGGCGGTGTCGGTGTACACTGCAACCATGCATTCATGGATCTCTTTTGCATTTTTGCCTTCCTTGGTCAGAAAATTTGATCACTACGCGGTGCTCAACCTTCTCCATTGTTAAAAAATATGTGACTGACGATCTGCGATCAGCTACTGCTTCTTAAATAGACGAAGCAGGAGCGTGCGGCTGCAGGTCCTGACTTATCGTAACTTGTCCTAACACCCCCACAAACAGCCATCCCCCTTCCTCTGTTTTGCCCTACCGATTCGCAAAACTTATTGACCGCCCCTCGTATGTCGTAATTCTCATAAGAGGATTTTTCTATGATGTAACGTAAATTAATCACGAAGGAGTTGCCAATCGTGCTAAATTTATTGCGAGCAATACTCGCGTCGGTCGCAAGCGAAAGAGCGAAAAAACTGTTGACGCTCTCGCTCCTATTGAACCATTGCCTGGTAGTTCACAAATGCATCCATAAAAAAAGACGCAATTGTTACTCAAAAAGGGACACATAGTATGTTACCCAAAAAGTGATGCAGGATATACTACCCCCAAAGTCACATAGAGTGTGCTACCCCCAAAGCGATGCAGAGTGTCCTACCCAAAACGTAGAGAAACAAGAAAGTGTTGCATTGGATGCCCAGAAAACAGGCCAATGGAATGTCAAACACTTCAAAGAATGACTTATTAAATAAGATTATTCTAAACTTAGTACCGGCATGTGATTTTCAATATTTATTTCTTATTTTTATATTTAAATCCTAGAAAATAGATGCAATTTATTTTTAATATGCTTCGAAAGAAACGCCCCCCACCCCCCAAGAATCCGATGTTTTGAGAGCGGTAAAAAAAAGGTCGTTTTTCGTCACTCGTAACACTTTTCTCGACTCATAGGCGAAGGGCGGAGAAAATTGGAAGCTATAATTCGCAATTTGATCCTGTATTTAATACTGCAGGCACCGGGCGTTGCCCTGGATTAAAAGTCCTATCGCAAATAAATACAGATGCATATTGATTGAAATTTTTATATTGAAGCACAAAAAATATCTTTACTTGCTGATTATTATTATTATTATTATTTGTGGGGTGAAGGGAGATTCAGGAGAGTTGCGCACTCTCCCTATCATATACTATACTTACACTGACTAAACATTCCACATCGTGCGCCTGGCATTTTACGCGCACTCGCGAAATGACCGCTAGTTATGAGCGAACAACATTCTGGCCGCAGGGACAGATCGAGTTTCTTATAGATACAGATTCAGGATCTCAAATACACGTACTGAAGGTACGAACAAGTGCCAAGAGGTGCCAGCTCTGTAAATACTGATTTTTTTTTAATTTGTTAATAAATACTTTGGAGAGTGGATTGGATACATTGAAACTTGTACGTCTTTATGACTGTTCTCTATGTTTCTATACTTGTTGTCAATTGCCTTCCGGGGGGAGATGACCCCTGCTGCCTCCTACCTTTTGGGGGATTAGGAAGAAATCCTTTCATCCTACAGCCAATGTTGAAGGACCCCGTCAAGGTTACCACAATTAAGTATAGAAAGCGGCGAGTGGTAAAGTTAAATAATCCGACCAGTGGGTGGTAAATAAACAGAAATAAGTACTTAGGGGGGGGGAGTCGGCAGTGAGAGTGGTTACATTCTGTAGATCTCTAGTAAGGACGAGGTGGTGAGTATCACTGGGTGAAAGTTTGAAAGGTCGACACTTATTTAAAATGTTGCGGAAGGTACTATCTGTTGTAACCACCCCTGTGGTGGTTCAGATCAGTTTGGTTAAATTGTAGTTCCTCACTGAGAACCCCCCTCCCCCTTCCCCTACCCGCAGGACCTATCGCTAGTCTAGTGGATATGGCGTTGGATTTCTGACGTCAAGGTGCCGAGTCCAATCCCAATAAATCACGGCTCACGAAGAGGTCTGGCTACCGATTGATGGAGCCGCTGGGCTTAACCAGTAGGTAGAACTTACATACCTAGCCAATCACAACACCCCTTTCTTTCCTTCCCTGTCTTCACAACACACATACACTTCACATCTGACGAAGGTTACTACTTGATCTCTGATTGGTATAAAAATTACCCCCCCCCCCTCTAAACACGGAACCCTTCCCGACTCCCTCCAGCCCACCCGCGGTTGTCCTTGTGAAGAAGGCTTATTTGTTAGCACGACGGAGGTTTGCTGAAATCGCCCCACTCTGATGGGACCCCAAATTGAACTCTGTCTGGAATGGAGCTCACACTATGTTTGGCGCTGGGGTGGAACCACAGATGTCAGAAAAACGCCACCCCTACAGTTGAGCAGGAGGGAGGCGGCAGCATTAAGATGTGGGGTTGTTTTATATTTTAATGGGACTGGTGCTCTTCATACAATTGGTGGAACAATGAATGGAGCCAAGTAGCGGAAAATATTAGCCAATGTCAATTGTGGAGAAGTTGAAGATGCAGGATGATTGGATGTTCTGGCAAGACAATGACCTAAACATACGACGAAAGCAAAGGATGAGTGGTTATTGTGGAGTAATAATAATGATCTATCGTGACCTAAGCATCACCGGACTTGAATCCGACCGAAAAATTATGGCGAATATTGAAGAACAAATCTGAAAGAAGAAAACTGAAAACTTCCCCAATTGAAAACTTTATAAGGAGGAGTGGGAAGATATTCTAATAGACTGCTGCCAGAACTTGGTCAATTCTTATAAAGAACGCCTGGCTGCAATTATAGCAAACAATAGTGGTGCAACGAATATTATCCACTCTCTCTCGTGTCCAAATACTTATTTACACTCTTTATATTCGTTTTAATTTTAAAATATATACATTTAATAATGCCTTTATTGTCTCTTAAATGTAATAAAGGTTGATAATATAGGTGCATAATATACCCAAATTATAGTTGGAAAGAATGTAAATAAACTCTATTTGAACGTCCATACATTTGTTTGACCTCACTGTATACTTTCTACACTTACCTATTTCTAAAGAGAGCAACTTAAAGCTTTCTGATCGGCTCGCAGAAGGTGACTCTCCACACGATTTTTTTTTTATCCTCCGTCTTAGTACTTCGATCACGAGCATCTCCGCCAGACAGCGCTTGTATCTCTGCTGGTTGTTGGGGTTTCTCCCCAGTTTAAATTCGTAACTGCCCTCTTTATTCCTATTTTGCTGTCCGAATTCCCACTTTCATCCGAATTTGCTGTGGAAGAGACCCTCTTTATTCCTATTTCGCTGTCCGAATTCTCACTTTCATCCGAATTTACTGTGGAAGAGACCCCCTTGATTACGATTTTCCTGTGTTAGAGACCCTCTTTAATCCAACTTTGCTGTCCGAATTCTCACTTTCATCCGAATTTTCTGTGGCAGAGACCCTCTTGAATCCGATTTTTCTGGCGGAATTACCACTTTCATCCGAATTTGCTGTGGTAGAGACCCTCTTTAATCCGAATTTTGCTGTCAGAATTCTCACTTTCATCCGAAATTGCTGTGGGGGAGAGACCCTCTTTAATCCGATTTTGATGTCGTAATTCCCATTTTTATCTGAATTTGCTGTGGTAGAGATCCTCTTTAATCCGATTTTTCTGTACGAATTCCCACTTTCATTCGAAATTGCTGTGGTAGAGATCCTCTTTAATCCGATTTTTCTGTCCGAATTCCCAATTTCATTCGAATTTGCTGTGGTGGAGATCCTCTTTAATCCGATTTTTCTGTACGAATTCCCACTTTCATTCGAAATTGCTGTGGTGGAGATCCTCTTTAATCCGATTTTTCTGTCCAAATTCCCACTTTCATTCGAATTTGCTGTGGTGGAGATCCTCTTTAATCCGATTTTGCTGTCGAAATTCTCACTTTCATCCGAATTTGCCGAGGTAGAGATCCTCTTTAATCCGATTTTTTTGTCCGAATTTCCACTTTTATTCGAATTTGCTGTGGTGGAGATCCTCTTTAATCCGATTTTGCTGTCGGAATTCTCACTTTCATCCGAATTTGCTGTGGTGGAGATCCTCTTTAATCCGATTTTTCTGTCCGAATTCCCACTTTCATTCGAATTTGCTGTGGTGGAGATTCTCTTTAATCCGATTTTGCTGTAGGAATTCTCACTTTCATCCAAAATTGCTGTGGTAGAGATCCTCTTTAATCCGATTTTTCTGTCCGAATTCCCACTTTTATTCGAATTTTCTGTAGTGGAGATTCTCTTTAATCCGATTTTGCTGTAGGAATTATCACTTTCATCCGAATTTGCTGTGGTAGAGATCCTCTTTAATCCGATTTTTCTGTCCGAATTCCCACTTTCATTCGAATTTGCTGTGGTGGAGATCCTCTTTAATCTGATTTTGCTGTCAGAATTCTTACTTTCATCCGAATTTGCTGTGGTAGAGATCCTCTTTAATCCGATTTTTTTGTCCGAATTCCACTTTTATTCGAATTTGCTGTGGTAGAGACCCTCTTTAATCCGAATTTTGCTGTCAGAATTCTCACTTTCATCCGAAATTGCTGTGGGGGAGAGACCCTCTTTAATCTGAATTTTGCTGTCAGAATTCTCACTTTCATCCGAAATTGCTGTGGGGGAGAGACCCTCTTTAATCCGATTTTGATGTCGTAATTCCCATTTTTATCTGAATTTGCTGTGGTAGAGATCCTCTTTAATCCGATTTTTCTGTACGAATTCCCACTTTCATTCGAATTTGCTGAGGTAGAGATCCTCTTTAATCCGATTTTTCTGTCCGAATTCCCAATTTCATTCGAATTTGCTGTGGTGGAGATCCTCTTTAATCCGATTTTTCTGTACGAATTCCCACTTTCATTCGAAATTGCTGTGGTGGAGATCCTCTTTAATCCGATTTTTCAGTCCGAATTCCCACTTTCATTCGAATTTGCTGTGGTGGAGATCCTCTTTAATCCGATTTTGCTGTCGAAATTCTCACTTTCATCCGAATTTGCCGAGGTAGAGATCCTCTTTAATCCGATTTTTCTGTCCGAATTCCCACTTTCATTCGAATTTGCTGTGGTGGAGATCCTCTTTAATCCGATTTTGCTGTCAAAATTCTCACTTTCATCCGAATTTGCTGAGGTAGAGATCCTCTTTAATCCGATTTTGCTGTCCGAATTCCCACTTTCATTCGAATTTGCTGTGGTGGAGATCCTCTTTAATCCGATTATTCTGTCAAATTCCCACTTATATTCGAATTTGCTGTGGTGGAGATCCTTTTTAATCCGATTTTTCTGTCCGAATTCTTACTTTCATCCGAATTTGCTGAGGTAGAGATCCTCTTTAATCCGATTTTGCTGTCGAAATTCTCACTTTCCTCCGAATTTGCTTTGGTAGAGATCCTCTTTAATCCGATTTTTCTTTCCGAATTCCCAATTTCAATCGAATTTGCTGTGGTGGAGATCCTCTTTAATCCGATTTTGCTGTAGGAATTCTCACTTTCATCCAAAATTGCTGTGGTAGAGATCCTCTTTAATCCGATTTTTCTGTCCGAATTCCCACTTTTATTCGAATTTTCTGTGGTGGAGATTCTCTTTAATCCGATTTTGCTGTAGGAATTCTCACTTTCATCCGAATTTGCTGTGGTAGAGATCCTCTTTAATCCGATTTTTCTGTCCGAATTCCCACTTTCATTCGAATTTGCTGTGGTGGAGATCCTCTTTAATCTGATTTTGCTGTCAGAATTCTTACTTTCATCCGAATTTGCTGTGGTAGAGATCCTCTTTAATCCGATTTTTTTGTCCGAATTCCACTTTTATTCGAATTTGCTGTGGTAGAGACCCTCTTTAATCCGAATTTTGCTGTCAGAATTCTCACTTTCATCCGAAATTGCTGTGGGGGAGAAACCCTCTTTAATCCGAATTTTGCTGTCAGAATTCTCACTTTCATCCGAAATTGCTGTGGGGGAGAGACCCTCTTTAATCCGATTTTGATGTCGTAATTCCCATTTTTATCTGAATTTGCTGTGGTAGAGATCCTCTTTAATCCGATTTTTCTGTACGAATTCCCACTTTCATTCGAATTTGCTGAGGTAGAGATCCTCTTTAATCCGATTTTTCTGTCCGAATTCTCAATTTCATTCGAATTTGCTGTGGTGGAGATCCTCTTTAATCCGATTTTTCTGTACGAATTCCCACTTTCATTCGAAATTGCTGTGGTGGAGATCCTCTTTAATCCGATTTTTCGGTCCGAATTCCCACTTTCATTCGAATTTGCTGTGGTGGAGATCCTCTTTAATCCGATTTTGCCGTCGAAATTCTCACTTTCATCCGAATTTGCCGAGGTAGAGATCCTCTTTAATCCGATTTTTCTGTCCGAATTCCCACTTTCATTCGAATTTGCTGTGGTGGAGATCCTCTTTAATCCGATTTTGCTGTCAAAATTCTCACTTTCATCCGAATTTGCTGAGGTAGAGATCCTCTTTAATCCGATTTTGCTGTCCGAATTCCCACTTTCATTCGAATTTGCTGTGGTGGAGATCCTCTTTAATCCGATTTTGCTGTCGGAATTCTTACTTTCATCCGAAATTGCTGTGGTAGAGATCCTCTTTAATCCGATTATTCTGTCAAATTCCCACTTATATTCGAATTTGCTGTGGTGGAGATCCTTTTTAATCCGATTTTTCTGTCCGAATTCTTACTTTCATCCGAATTTGCTGAGGTAGAGATCCTCTTTAATCCGATTTTGCTGTCGAAATTCTCACTTTCCTCCGAATTTGCTTTGGTAGAGATCCTCTTTAATCCGATTTTTCTTTCCGAATTCCCAATTTCATTCGAATTTGCTGTGGTGGAGATCTTCTTTAATCCGATTTTGCTGTCGGAATTCTTACTTTCATCCGAAATTGCTGTGGTAGAGATCCTCTTTAATCCGATTTTTCTGTCCGAATTCCCACTTTCATTCAAATTTGCTGTGGTGGAGATTCTCTTTAATCTGATTTTGCTGTCAGAATTCTTACTTTCATCCGAATTTGCTGAGGTAGAGATCCTCTTTAATCCGATTTTGCTGTCGAAATTCTCACTTTCCTTCGAATTTGCTGTGGTAGAGATCCTCTTTAATCCGATTTTTCTTTCCGAATTCCCAATTTCATTCGAATTTGCTGTGGTGGAGATCCTCTTTAATCCGATTTTGCTGTCGGAATTCTCACTTTCATCCGAATTTGCTGTGGTGGAGATCCTCTTTAATCCGATTTTTCTGTCCGAATTCCCACTTTCATTCGAATTTGCTGTGGTGGAGATTCTCTTTAATCCGATTTTGCTGTAGGAATTCTCACTTTCATCCAAAATTGCTGTGGTAGAGATCCTCTTTAATCCGATTTTTCTGTACGAATTCCCACTTTTATTCGAATTTTCTGTGGTGGAGATTCTCTTTAATCCGATTTTGCTGTAGGAATTCTCACTTTCATCCGAATTTGCTGTGGTAGAGATCCTCTTTAATCCGATTTTTCTGTCCGAATTCCCACTTTCATTCGAATTTGCTGTGGTGGAGATCCTCTTTAATCTGATTTTGCTGTCAGAATTCTTACTTTCATCCGAATTTGCTGTGGTAGAGATCCTCTTTAATCCGATTTTTCTGTCCGAATTCCCACTTTCATTCGAATTTGCTGTGGTAGAGATCCTCTTTAATCCGATTTTTCTGTCCGAATTCCCACTTTCATTCGAATTTGCTGTGGTGGAGATCCTTTTTAACCCGATTTTGCTGTCGGAATTCTCACTTTCATCCGAATTTGCTGTGGTAGAGATCCTCTTTAATCCGATTTTTCTGTCCGAATTCCCACTTTCATTCGAATTTGCTGTGGTAGAGATCCTCTTTAATCCGATTTTTCTGTCTGAATTCCCACTTTCATTCGAATTTGCTGTGGTGGAGATCCTTTTTAATCCGATTTTGCTGTCGGAATTCTCACTTTCATCCGAATTTGCTGAGGTAGAGATCCTCTTTAATCCGATATTGATGTGGTATAGATAGCATCATCGAATTTTTGCCGTGATAGAGACCTACTTTCACCTGATTGTGTTGTTGCATATACCATCTTTCATCCGATTTTGTTGTGGTAGAGACCCTCTCTACCTAGTCTTTCTATGCTTTCATAACGCGAAACCGGGACAATATTTAAATGCATACATATACACACCTATTTATCCATAGTTTTGGATTCTATTTCACGATAGATATTAATACAATATCCATACATATTAATAAAAACAAAATATATTAAAATTACTGTAAAAAAATCCTGAGTCATGTTTTTAAAAGCACTTGTATTTCTCGCTTCCTTGAATCTTTATCAATATTTGTTTGTTATTTTTTTATTTTTAAAAGAAAGTTGACCGCAAATGAGTTCAATATTCAGTTTGCATTGTTGATAATGGAAAATGTCCTTTCAACTGGAGTCAATGTTGCTGGGAGACAAAATGTACTCCACTATACGGCTGAAGTCGGAGAGAGAAATAGTTTTTTCCTTCAAATGATTAAACATTTGAACATTTTTATTCGCATGGGAAGTTTTTAGCTTTCCAAAATTCACACACACACATTGAAGACCAAAAAGTCTTGGATACCATCACTTCATCGAAAACTCGTCTAAATTTATTACATTATTTCCGTTGGTTTGATTAATTTTACCAGCAGATGTTTCGGTTTCATGCCAGGCAATGTCTGTACTATTTATCCAAACAAAGTATTCAGCTCCGCCAAAGCTATTCTCCTCCAGTTCAATGTAAGCAAAACAGCGACCATAAAATATCGTCAATTCTTGCGTGAGTGTAGCACCATTGGCTTTTCCTTTCTCCTCCTCGAGCCTTCCTGAACAGTTTTTTAGGTCCTCGGGGTAGAAATTCATTATCTTGCCTTTCTTCTAAATTTGTTTTTAATCTTTTTAAATCTACATGAATGTCACAGGCACTTGTGTTTGTTTTTCTTCACACAACATTATTTTATTAACAAATTTAGCTATTCATGAATGAACCACAAATACATTTGCCGACGCTCGTCTATAAGTTAATATGCCGGTCCGTAGGTCAGCCGGTCGGTTGGATGATAACTGATTTACTTTTCAAGGAGTTTTTTGGCAATAACATCATAACTATTCCGCCGATTCTAACGAAATTTGAAACCCTTATGTTGTTTTACATTCTCTCTCGAATGATATAATTGCCACGGTCCTCCCAAGGTTAGTCCGGGAATTATTAAAAGTTTTGAAGGTAGTAAGGTCATATGGTCATAAGTCAGAATAATTGAAAGCACGTGACTCGGGTCTGTTGACCTTGTTTAATTAGCCCAGGTCAGTGTTCTTGAGATGAAAAGTAACATTTCATCCTTCATAAATTTGTAAAATTCTTTCAATTGGTGGAAGTAGTGAAATAAATGTGGTATTGCTATGTTGTAGAACCCTCATACTCAAGACTCACAAACACACACACGCACAGCATAAATGTGGAAATGTTTGTAAATTTTCATCGCGAGAGCTTCAATAGGTAGTACGTCAACAGGGGTTTGAAGACAATTGTGAACGATATGAACACCATAGCCAACACCTACAATAATCTTCCATTTCTTTCTTTAGCCGGCTGCACACGTTATTTACGCTCTTTCGTTTTACACCTCCACAATTTGTACATCAATTATCGCCACAAAATCCAACAACTTTATTTTTATTACTTTGATCTTTAATAAATGACAACAAAGTGTGTCCAGATGTTTCACCAGGAATCGATTGAAAGCCTAAAAGTTTACATTTAACACCTTTTCCTCTGCTACAAAAAAGCGGACAACGAAAACAATTATTTTAATATATTCTCTCTTAAAAGCATCAATTCTTATGATCTCAAAATTTGAATTATTCAAATCTTCGCCGCGTAGTTCCTGAATTGCGATTGGTGTAATTACATTTAGAATGACAGCTTCAGTCTTAGTTCTAACAAAAATAAACTTTGGTTCAAAGAGCTTAGAGATCAGTTTAGATGAACAATCAGCCGTTTTGAAGCTTAAATCATGAGCAACGGTATGAAAAGCAAAGGTTGCGTCTTAGGCAGCTATTATGATTCTTTGTTAAGCGGATCAATACTTTAACGAAAATTATTTTAACGTTGAAGAATTGGCAGGTAATGCTAAACCAGTTTCGTGTTTTGATGATTTCCACATGATTTTTAATGTCGGAACGCCCACCATGATCAACTGAAAATTCAGAACAACACTGTTCATACCTGGGGTCACAAACGCTTTTCAGCAATATTCTTTCTGAAGGTCATTTGTAAATTTGCACTTTCGTTTAGACTTTTTACCTGGAAAACATTTTTTTTATCTATTTCAAATACAAACACTGATTAATTTACAGTTTGGTCACTGTCAAATATCCCTCAGTTTTATACGAGGCTATGATAAAATAATCTCTAACGCCTGCATTGACAAATCAGAGTTGCCATATCTCATTTAACTTTTTGACTCAAGAACAAAATATACAAAGGAATGAATTATAAAAGCTTAAAGTCTCTATTCCTATTCTGGAATTATTAGAACATAAATAATTACAGTTAGTTTAGTTAGATATAAATTTATAAGTTTGTATTTATAAAGTTAATATTTTTCCGGAACAAAATTATAAATCGGCCGAAGAAGTTTTAAATATTCAGAATTAAATATATTAATTAAAAAAATTTCATCCACTAATTGTACACAATGTATTTATTCTCCAATATTTCAATATTCTTAACTACTCCATCCTACTATTGGAACTCTAAGCCCAAAATATTATGGGCTAAAATTACTTTGATTGACCATATAATCATTATAGTATTGCTTTTCAAAGCATTTTTGGATTATTTTCTTTGGGTTAGATTCTATACTAGATTTAACTTGTACACCCCCTATGTGGTATAAACTTTTAGTTATTTTGGTTTGGGACTTTCACACATTTAGAACATCCGCAATTCAACAGTTTTATCAAAATTCTGCTCCAAACTTTCCGTTTGATAGGAGATAATAGGCTTTTTAGATTAGGCCTATCTCCAATCTGCTAACATTACGCGGACGGCTCCAAGTTTGTTTAATTTGGGAAGATAATAGCCACTGAATTCTTCTGTTTTGCTTTATCTTCATCGAATGATATGTCCACACCAATGGTAAACTCGATCATTGAAGAAAAACAAATGTGGCCGAGAGAATGATGTTTTTAAAAACAATTTGGGGGCGTAGTTCAAATATGGAGGAGATTTAGAAGTATTTTCATTGCCGATAGATGTCGTAGTATATTTCTCCCGCGTCTGTTTACTTTCAGTTAAAGTAGAGCGCAATGGAAGCTAAGTGATACAGAGGGACAATGGAAAATTAATAAGTAGGAGTTTTACAGAAGAGAGGGACAAAGATTCATAAAAATGTATCCTGTTTAGAGTTAGTTCTTCATTTCTGTTGCTTTAATGTGTGTCTCTAAAGGCAACAATCGCGAGAAGCACACTTGCTCTCCTCTCTGAGTGGACTTAACCAATCAAAGTTTGCATTGTCATAGCAACTAGCAATTAAACGTCCTGTCGACTCAGGGAGCGTCAAATGGTAAAAATATTTCATTGTTATTCTGATTATCGCTTTTTCTTGATGTTATTGATATACCCACACTCTAATAGTATGATGACTTAATTGGACAGAAACGAAATAGTGTGAACTAACACAGATGTCAAAATTGATTGTTATCCAATATAATCAATACATCTACATTGCATCATTAGTTTTACAGTGGAAAAAAGAATACATGTGTTAAATAGACACCTTATGATAGGAAAGTTAATAAATTGCAGAGATTTTATCCAACAGAAAGAAATATATCACTAAGAAGATCGAAAATTACATAACCAGATGGTGCGGTTAGTGTAAAGCAATAAATGACACCGCTCAAAGCATTCTGGGAAGTTACCCTTGTCACGATCAGGCAAATCCCACTAGAAATGAGTGAATGAGACTTGATCATCCCCGATCGTTACTAGGACGTCCCTCAGGGTGCATTAAGCAGCTGGGGGTGTAATTTATTGCTTTACACTAACCGCATCGTTTGCTCCCACACCTAAAGCAAGTACTTACTCCCTATGAGCTTCTTGTACCATATGAAAGACATCAGATCTGATCAGAATTGGGCTAGATTAATGTCTGTTAACTTTTGTATATTAATGAGGTAACATAAAAAAGTTTGCTCTATGGGATATGAAATTAGTGGACAACTTAAATTACGAAACACAAGGTGAACCACAAAGTATACCTGATTTTAAATGTTAATAGGGATTTGTTATGCTTTTGTTGTGTCTCTCTTTGTATAAATTCTTAGCCTATTTTGGGAAAGTTGGATTATATACAAACCCTGGACATAATAGAGGATTTTATACAATGTTTTGTACTGCGGACAAAGTCAGATATTCTTGTAATGATGTGGTCTCTATTGCAAAGTAAATTAGGATCATTTATATTCTGCTTAGCTCCCTTGTCCTTCGCTGTGGTGTGGTTTCACTTTCCCTCTTCTACAGGTATTACTTTGGTCAAAGCTCCCGTGAATTTGCCGCCTGTATGCCACCACCACTATCCATACCACGCAATACTCGGTAGGCTTCTGAATCGCAGGCGTATTGCGTGGCGACCAGGTACTCAAGGGTGGGCCGCTTTGAAGTCCTCTTCTTTCCTCACATCTCAAAACTTTGGAACTCTTTACTTTCTCATGTCTTTCCTCATAACTACACTCTGTCACGTTTCAAACAAAAGGTTTTCACTTTTTTTTCAAATGCCTAAATACTTTCCCTTGTCTCACTTTTCTGTTTTCTAAATCTATACACATTTCAAGTTGGGCTTTGATGTGGACATTGATCCGTGCCAAGTGCCTCCAGCATAAAAAAGTAGGCACTGTATAACGTCTAACCTACGTAACAGTAATTCATTTTCCTTTACTCTTCATTTATTTCTCGCTGCATTTATCATTTATTGCGTATTTTGGATCCTGGAAAGAATAGGGAACTCATCACCTGCTGGGGTCGTTATTCTTGACAAAATTGTGCTTGCTATTCTTGACATGGGAAGTCTTCAAGGACGTTTCAAAATCTCAGACGGTAGGTTTAGGTTAAGTTAGGTTATGTTACCTAAGCTCACCTGACCTGATCTAACCAAAAGCACCATAAAATACCATCGCGTTCGGGGCCCTAGAAGTCAAGTTTGGGTGTTTGGCATATGGATGTAGTTGAGCTTGGCAAACAAGAAACACTTTTTCCAATAATCGAAAAAGTGGTGACAGATGGATCTATAATTATCCATGGTGACAATGGCGAGCCCACATAAATCTGACCAATAATCTAAACTACCAGCCGAGAACCATCAACTACTCTTCGCACATCAGTAATCCGCAGAGAGGCGTTCATAGTCAACATATTGGATCGTAGTGAGGAAGAATAAAACCAAAATAAACAACCTGCGAGGATTCAAACGCTAATTTCTTCCAGGCTATTCTCCAAACAGTTCATATGGCGGGAAAGAAATAAAGTAAACAGGTTAATTAATTTATGTAACCCAATTTCCACTCAATTTCCTTTTTAATAAATTAGTCTATTGTCCATTTTCAGTAAAGTGAAGATCCTGGGGGGAGGGGGGGTCTCTATTCTTGTCATGGTAAAATTCGGTTTCCTATTTTTGGCACAATCAGGTATTTATAAGCACTGAATTTGATCGGAGAATACTTTGTAAGCAATCCTGTATTAAAAATCCCTGGTGTTCTCTACGACTACTATTTTATAATGCGGTGATCCATCATAGTGTATATTCATGTTGTGGTGAGGGGTACTTCTTTCACAAGTTTCTTTACAAACGTCTCCTCCGAAGTTTTCGAGAGGGTCTTCGTTTTTTTTTTCTTTTTGTTTCTTAGGTCAAAGTAATGTTCAAGGATGATCTTTTGATGTTATTTTGCTTCCATAGGTGTGTTCTTGGGACCATATCCAAAATTGGTTGCGAAACGACTCCCATCAAAGCCAAAAGTGACCGAAAAAAAGAAGGCTATGTCAGGCTATTTTGCTTAAAATGCCACAACATTAACAACGCCCGAAACAAACAAACCCATAACCAACTTAAAAACAACAGCAACTAAGACATGACAGATAAAACAAAGCAAAACGCATGCTCCATCGTGGATTCCCCATTGATGTCTTGCATAACTCGTTTTCCAAAATCTCAAACACTGAGCAATGTGGTTCACCCGTTGGGGGAGGATCGACCATTCTCCATTGTTTATAGTAGTTCAGTATTGGTTCCATACAAGGGCTCCAGAGCTTGCATTTTCCTTTTGTTTCCTTAGTTGTTTTGTGTCGGGTGTTGTTTATTCTTGTTTTTATTTTAATATAGCCTAATAAACAGGTTGGGATGATTGCAGTTACTATGGCCTTGGTAGGGGTCGCCATATGAAGGCCCTCTAAAAGCAAGGTTTGCTTACCAAAGTCGCGTGTTCTCACTTATTCTGATTTATGACCTTACGAGCTTCAAAACTTTCAACAATTTCAGGACTAACCTTGGGAGGACATTAACAATTATATCATTCGAAAAGGAATGTAAAACAACATAAGGGTTTCAGATTTAATTAAAATCGGCCAAATAGTTATGATGTTATTACAAAAAAAAAACGGGACCGACTGACCGCCGACCGATCGACATAGTGAGATATAGAGTCGCACGCGACCAAAAATCATCCGAGAAAATACTTTGTACCAGTGTTCCTCCACCAGAGACTTGTACTTACCACAGAGCCGCAATTTGCCCGGGTTATCTGAGAATTGGGTTCCTTTTGCTTCTTCAGGACCGCCTCTCTCTCTCCTGATGCAAAGTATGAGCAAGCTCCATACTAATTTGGACGAGCAATTCCCGCTAACGCTACACGAGAGGTTCCGCTGATTTTTTGGACAACCTTGGACATTATTAACCTCTTTAGTTCGACTTTCTTCTCATTCGTTACGTTTCCGACGATTTGGATTTACTTAAGGAATGATTTAAAAATAAATACAAAACAAACGAGTCATTAGTATAAAAACTATATTAGTCCATTTCCAAATCTTGAATTTCGTTCTACTGAATTCCACAACATTCAGGTTCCACCAGTCTGTTATGTCCGTCACAACATTCAGGTTCCACCAGTCTGTCTGTCCGTCACAACATTCAGGTTCCACCAGTCTGTCTATCGCACACTCTTCATGGAGTCCTTCCGATTTAAAAAAAAAAATCCTATTCTATATCTTTTCCTTACTTTCACACGTGACCTCACCCCATTCATTGCCTTCTCACTTCCAAACCCGTCCTAACTCTATGTACTAACCCCCCATTTTCTCACTCGCCATCACCCCATTACATTGTTGCCCTGACCCCATATACCCATACACCACGTTCTCGCTTTAACGTCTAACATCCTCCATAGATTGCTGTACTGATAAAATACAGCGCGTTCTTACTTTTACACAAAAACGCCATAAATTTCTGCATTGCTCCCATGCAGTGCGTTCTTACTTTTACATCTAAACACTATACATTGATGCCATGACCCCATACACTTCACTCTCCGCTCCATTTCTTGGCTCCTGTTCTTAATGAGATGGAGGAGAGGACCGCGGACCTGAGAGGCAAGGGGCAGATTAGAAACAGATGCGCGGGAAGTGCGTGTGTGTTAGAATATGTGGGGGCAGAGGGGTGGAGGAGAGTGTGTACGATAGAATATCTGTGTGTTGGGGTGGGCTAATGCACCCCCTCCCCTGTTGTAGCAGAAACCGATATAAAAGGAGGATTTTTCCCTCCATTCCATCGTCTCTGGAGTCATTGTTGGTTGTCTGAGTCGCAGCTTCGGACGCTTCCTCCTCTTGGCAGATTCCACCTCGGAATCTCCTTTCCGGGTCCAAGGATCCCCGTTTTAAGGATCAGGTACGTAGGTCCAGGACTGCATTACGCTGTCTTGAAGTTTCGGGTCTAGGAATCTCCTTTACTGATCCATTCATTATGTTTTACCGGGGTCAGGTCGTGGATTGCGGATCAGGTACGGATCCTTAAGGCGTAGTGAGACTCTTTGAAAGATTAGGACTCTTTTGTACGGAACACTGGATCATCCAGGAGCCTTCTTTTTGCGGATCAGGTACTTAGATCCGTGTCGGATCTCACATTCCCCATCACTTCCAGATAAAGGGGTTAAAATCTATATTTTTAGTCGCGTGTACCCGAGTCTATAGGTTACTATGTCGGTCGGTCAGAGGGTAACCATTTTACTTTTCAATGAATTTTCTTTGGCAATATCATCGTAACTATTTAGCCGATTCTAACGAAATTTGAAACCCTCATGTTGTTTTACATTCCCCTTCGAATGATATAATTGCCAAGATCCTTCCAAGGTTAGTCCTGGAATTATTTGGCAATAACATTATAACTATTCTGACGATTCTAACGAAATTTGAAACCCTTATGTAGTTTTACATTCTCTTTCGAATGATTAATTGCCAATTTCCCTTCAAGGTTAGTCCGGGAATTATTGATAAAAAACTAACTATGGGTCGAATTGACCCTCTTGTTGAAAATTGAGACCACGTGACTTAGGTCGGTTGACCTTGCTGAGTCCTTGGGCTAATTTGTACATGGCTAGAAGAGGTTTGGTGTCCTTTTGGACCCCTAATTCGGGGCTGAGGTCTGTTCTAGAGAGTCTTCTCACCCACAAACTTGTTCCGTATTCATCTTTTGTCCCGATTTTCTACAACCCGATCACGGATGAGGTCAAGCTCTGCAGGAAAACTCTTTTTCTACCCAAGTTGTTTAATACTACAGTATGGATGTTGCGGATTATTATTATCATCATCATCAGAGAATATCACATAACCAAAACTCTCCTAACTGATCTCACGCAGCACATTCTAGACGGTTTCGTCCCTCCCTCACCCCCTTCACACCTATTCCTAGTAACAATCGACATAAACAAAACCTTCACCAAGGTATCTAAACATTTCCTAGCACCTAAAAACTTAACAACTAACCTTACTAACAAACGACAAAAATTCTCTAACAAACTTTATCTTCAGCTTTCTTCACATGGCGTCCCCTAGGGCACCACTCTCTCGTCTCTACATTTCAATTTATTCACATACGACATTACGCAACCATAATCCCCAATTAACCAAATAAACACCTACCTAGCTGACATCTAGCACTAAACTGTATGCCAGTCTGACTTTTTTACTTTTGCATTGATTCACTTCATAAATCAACGAGGGCATTGCCTGCCTGGGGTGAATTTGGAGGACCCTAAATGTATACTCTTTACTCTGGAAGGTGATAAGGAAACAGAATGGATTTTGTGTTTTATTACAAAAAATAATTAATTTAATGATATTAACTAAATATGAGAAATAATACGGTAACAGATAAACCAGAGATTTACCTTGGTCGCTCGGGAAGGCTCTTGAGAGTGTTTGGAAGTCGAGGTCCGCCGTTCCCCACACTCTGGAGTGAATGTCAGGGAGAAAAGAAGCTGGTGAGTAGTTGAGTGACGAATGATCCTGTGCTATGGTTGAATACGAGTGTGGGAGTTGGAGACGGTGTATAATGAAACTGTGTGGTAACAGAATTCGGGATGGGGATGATATGTATTGTGGTTACCTTTAAAATTTAATTACTATGGTGGGGGAGTGGGTGTAGGTTGGTCGTGGTGGGGAGTTTGATAAAATGTTGAAGTATGTATTAAAGAGAGAAGGTGTTTACTATTTTGGAAGAGATTTTACGCACAATTTGAGTGGTAACATAAAGCTTAAAACGGGGTTCGAACCAAAGATCGCTATATAACAGTCGTCCTAACAAAGCTGCACCGGAATGGAACTTCCATCCAGTGAGTAATCATACCCGGTGAGCCTTAACTTTGTTCAACGGACGGGTTTTTTCCTACTTGTATTATTCTCATACTTTAATAATTGTTATTTATTTAAAGAAAAATAAAAAAAGGTGGGGAACGAATGCGTGGTATCTTTGTACGTAGGTCAAGCTTGTTATTTGTAGGGTCTAATCTTTATACGAACTTGCTCGTAATTTTGAGCGTCTGTAATATTTGTACGAGCTTGTTCGCAATTTTTAGCGTGTGTAATCTCTGTACGAAAGTGTTCGTAATTTTGTAAGAACATGTTCTTACCATTGACAGATGGGTTATTTGTATGAATTTGTTCGTATTTTTTAGTTTGTGCTACTTTACGAACGTGATATTTAGAACAAATGTATTCTTTGTAATAACATAAATTTCGAATCTCTGCATTTTTGGTACGAACTTCTGTGTAGCTTTGAATATTCGCTTTTTTTTGGCAGGAAGAACTTGTTTGTATTTTGTTCTGTTTTTTTGTACCAATTTGTTTGTAAATTTGATTGTCAGTTGCACGAATTTGTTCGTAAATTTGATTGTTAATTGTACGATTTTTTCGGGAATTTGATTTTTATGAATTTGTTCGTGATTTTAATTGTTTGTTTTAGGAAAAATTTGTTCCTGTCTTTGATTTTTGTGCACATGTGTTCGTGATTTCTATTGATAGTTGTAAGAATTTGGTCGAGAATCGGATTGTTAATTGTACGAATTATTTCGTAAATTTGATCATTAGTTTTACGATTTCTTTTCGTAAAATCGACTTTTGTATGAATTTGTTCGTAAATTTGATTATCATTTGCACGAAGCTGTTAATAATTTTGACTTTTGTACGAATTTGTTCGTAAATTTAATTGTTAATTGAGTTTTACAAATTTGTTCGTGATTTTTAGTGTTAGTTGTAGAAATTTGTTCATCTATTTTATTTTTGTATGAATGTGTTCGTGATTTTCATTATCAGTTTAATAATTTTTTGTATACTTTTTTTTCGAATTTATTCGTCAATTGGATAGCTAGTTGTACGAGTTTGTTCGTAAATTTGATCGTTAGTTTTAAGAATTTCTTCCTAAATTTGATTGTCAATTTCACGAATTTGTTCGTAAATTGCATATTGTAAGGAATTTGTTCGTATTTTTTTTGTTAGTCTTAGGAATTTGTTCTTAAATTTGAATTTTCTACAAATGTGTTCATAAATTTTAGTTTTGGAAATTTATTCGTATCTTTGATTTTTTTACGAATTGGTTCGTAAATTAGATTGCTAATTGAAGGAGTTTGTTCGTGAATTTGATAGTTGGAAGAATTTGTTTGTAATTTCATATTTTAAGAATTTGTTCGTAAGTTTGATTGTTACCTGTGTGAATTGGTTCCTGTTATTGATGGTCAGATATACAGATTTGTTCGTAATTTATAAGGTTAGTTGTAGGAATTTCTTCCAACCTTTGATTTTATATTAAGTTGTTCGTAAGTTTTATTGTTAACTGTACAAATTTGTTCGTAAATTTTATTGTTATAGGTATAAATTTGTTCTTAAATTTGATTTTTTGTACGCAAAATTTTCTGGATTTTTGATTGTTCTTTGTACGACCTGATTCGTAAAAGTGCTTATGCGTTCCGAAACGAACTTGTTCGTAATATTGCGTTTGTGTTCTATTTACGAATTTTATCGCAATTTTTATTGTTTGCGTTCTTAGTGTAAACGTCCGTAATTTCAAATTTCTCATACTAATTTATTCTTAATTCTAAGCGTATTTACTTTAATCACGAACTTGTTCGTACTTTTTATTATGTCATTTTTGCACGAAGTTGTTCGTAATTTTGAGAGCCTTTGACTAGGCTTTTTAAGAACATGTTCGCAATTTTCAGTGTCATCTCTATACGAACTATCCTTTGTAATTTTGAGTAATTACTCTTTATAGGAACCTATTCGTAATGTTAAGCCTCTTTATTCTTTGCTAGGATTTGCTCGTAACTTTGAGCATCTGTATTTTACGAAAAACCTGTTTTGCATTTTCACTATAATTTTTGTACTTTGTTGTTCGTAAGTTTGTCTATCTGTGCTCTTTATCCATACTTGTTCGTAATTTGACTCTTTTCAGTCCGCGAGGACTCTGCGACCGGACCAGCGTTTCGCTCTTCCTCACACTGACTACATGGCAGGAATACGGGCAGCTCTTCGGACTGCTTGGCAAAGAAGATGGGAGACGGTCGAAGGGAACTTAAAGTTGCGTGCCATTGCGCCGCGACTGTTCCCATGGACTTATCCCCCAATGCGCGGCGGCTTCAGGTTGCTTTCTGTCGTCTCCGAATCGGGCACACTCGTGTGACGCATCGCTATTTGATGGAGCACTCGCCTGCGCCCTATTGCAACGACTGCGTCGTCCCCCAGACTGTTGGGCACATTCTTGTCGAATGTCCCAGTCTGGGTGATCTTCGCGCACGACACCTGTCCCGGTACCGGGATGGGCGGGGTCGCTACCGCCTGTCCCTTGTACTCGGGACGAGTGCGTGTACTTTGACTGGTGGACTTATTGACTTTTTGGGAGAGGCCGGCCTTCTCCCTTTCATTTAACCCGGTTTAATTGTTGTTGTTGTTTTTGTTATTGTTTTTGTTATTGCTTTGTTATTGTTATTTCTTTTTATAGCTGTTTCCTGTTCAATTTTTTAAAGTAGCCTAGAACTAGGCTGTTTGTTTACGGCAACTTATGCCTAAGTCGGCAGTCGCCAGATGGCCCCTTAAAAAAAATAAATAAAAAAAATTGACTCTTTTCTGTGCCAAATTGTTCGTAAATTTGAGTCTGCATTATTTGAATGATGATGCTTCTTTTGAGTGTTTTTATTTTTGTACGAACTTGTTCGTACTGTTGCACCTCTTAGCTGGACGAGCGCACCCCCTCCGTGCCCCAGTGCCCTCGACAGTCTCAAACTAGATTGAGGCTACCCAGGTTTTATTCATCCTAGACATTTCTTTTTGTAGGCTAGTCGCCGAGACCAGCTTTGTTCCATTCTGTGATGGTCGGGGCTGGTAGGAGGGAATGGGGGTATTTACCTCTCTCTCGGCTCCAGTTGGGGTGTGGGTCTTAAAATGTCTGCATTATTCCCACCCTTTTGAGCCGTAAGGGGCGCGGCGATTTGCCATCCAGGCCGCCGTGCTGACGGGATCCAGCGCTCCGTCCGGCCCCAGCTTAGCCACTCTTCCTTCCTTCAGATAGCCTGTATTGCTCCCCTACTTCGTCGCTTTTCATACAACCTCTCCCACAACTTTCAATGGTCAGCCTCTAATTTCACAGGGTAGATGCTGACCTTCTTCTCAAGCCAACCGTCCCGGATCAGGGCTGAGGGGGGAGGGGGCAACGTTCCCTAACCCCTGAGCTCCAGTTCGGAAAGTTTTTTTTTAATGAGAGCAATTTTGGACCACCAGCCAGGGCACAGACGCCGAAATTATAAATAAGCCTCTCTCTACCATAAAAATAAAAAAAAATACAAACGAACACGAGACGAAAAAACAAAAACACCACGAAAACGAAAATGACAAAAAAAAGGTATTTTCAGGCACTGGAAGGATGCCCACCTCCCTCAGGGCTCTGAACATGGCCCCACCCCTAGACTAAATACTATAGAGGCTCCAAAAATTCTATTATACAAAAATGGGGTTTGAACGAACCCGCCCAGAGTGTCCGGTACCGGGACAGGTAAACGCCTGATGACCCCCGTCCCTGTACTGGGCCAAATAACACGCGCGATGATCCCCGTCCTGGTACCGGGGCAGGTAACACGTCCGATAGTCCCTGTTTTGGTACCAGGCAAGGTAAGACGCCCGATGATCTCCGTCCCAGTACCGAGGACATTCGCGGCGCACTGGTGCGGTACTTTAGATTCTCATCGGCCGTCTCCCAACTTCTTTGCCATTAAGCCAGAACAGCTGACCTGATGGCTTTCATGGAGTCGAGGTGGAGAAGAGCAAAACGCTGCTTCGATAACCCGGCCGTGGAGACTCCTTAGCGCCCTCATCACTCGCTCATTTCCCGCAATCACCACATGTTTATGTTCGGGGTGGCGCCTTATGCCTTTGTAGACAGTCGCCAAATGGATGATCCCCTCCCCCCACCAACACACCTACACATACTGATGTTCAGGAACCCAGCAGGCGACATATTGACATCAGGTCGGCTCATAGTACGCGTGGCGTCACGGATACTGCGAAAAAGGAGTGTGTGTGTGTGGGGGGGGGGGTTCTGAGGGCTCGAGAGCATTCAGGGCGCACTATGAGTCGCTATCGATCATAATTCGACATTCGATCCCGAATCGGGCACGGCTTTTAATCACCCTGCCAAGTGGCGTATTCAAACCAGCTCGCCAGTAAAGACCCCGTAAGGGGCGCGGCGATTTGCCATCCAGGCCGCCGTGCTGACGGGATCCAGCGCTCCGTCCGGCCCCAGCTTAGCCACTCTTCCTTCCTTCAGATAGCCTGTATTGCTCCCCTACTTCGTCGCTTTTCATACAACCTCTCCCACAACTTTCAATGGTCAGCCTCTAATTTCACAGGGTAGATGCTGACCTTCTTCTCAAGCCAACCGTCCCGGATCAGGGCTGAGGGGGGAGGGGGCAACGTTCCCTAACCCCTGAGCTCCAGTTCGGAATGTTTTTTTTAACAACCTGCTTAATCCCCACCCATAACTTCCTCACATCCCTTTTCCTTTCTTCTTCACACTCAGTTTTACGCCGCGTCTAAGGTGGAGCCGCCATGCCGATGGAATACCCGGCCACCAGGCGGAAGGGGTGGTCCCAAATGGTGAGCATGGCTCTGCCAGGCCTGTAAGCACCTTTTTGCAGTGCGGGCAACTGCGAGAGGTGGTGAGCTATTGCTTCCCGTATAAAAAGAGGGTCACCATGCCCATGTATGCAAATAAAAAAAAAATCTCCCCATTCCCCCTTGTACAGCGACGGAGCCGCCCTCGGGCAGGTCCACCGAAAAAATGGAGATCATCCCCCCTGTGATTGCGCAGGGGACCCTCCATATTTCTTTCACCGGAGAGGAGGCTTACTCCTCTTCTACGCCTACGGGTGAAGGGGACTCACACTCACCCCCTTCTCTGGAGGTGCTTTCGGGCACCTCCTTATTTCCAGCGGCAGTCCCTCTTTTTCTTTCTAAGGGGACTGCCAAGAAAGCCAGCAGGCAGCCCATTGCCGACCGCCCCTCGTGTAAGCGGCTCGGTAGGGCAAACCCCCCTTAGGGGGGAGAGGGAAGCCAGGCCCCTTCGGTCGCTTCCCTCAAATGAGCTGCTGGCAAGAATTTTAAACCTTGCCGGGGTCAAGGCCTCCCCACACACGACTGGTAACACTGCCAAGGGGACCGGCGATGTCCTGGGAGGGGATGGCCAACTGGAGGTCTCTCCTGTGATAGACATGGTCCTTGAGGAAACCCAGCCTCAGACGGTAGGGCCTTCCATGAAAGGGAATCTGGGCTCGGCGCCAAGCACCAAACCCGAATCCGCCCCTATGCAAGGTCCTCCTCAAACGGCTATGGTTTCTGAGGCAGTACAAGGAGGGGAGGAATCTCCTCCAACTGGTGCCCCTGCGACCACCAGGACCTTCTCCATTTCGGAGAAGGACTTGGCTGAGGCCGGTCCATTTGGCCTAGGGGCTCCTTCCGGCGGAGGTGAGAAGCGGGTTCATTACCCGCCCTTCTCTCCTAAAAAGAAGAATAACAGAAAAAAAACTAAGAAGAGTCGGGGCTCCTCTCCATCCGCGGGGACGGATGGGTCTACTGCCACTTTGGCAAGCGACCAAGCCAAGATCGGCACATCCGGCCCCTCTGCACCACGGGTGGGAAGCCCCTGACTATGACAAAGACCAAAAGTGCACAGGGCGGAGCCTCGATGACATCAGGGCCCCTCATTCAGATGTTAACTGGCCTTTTCGAGCCTGCTGGCTTCAAACGCTTCCTCGTTATTCGCCTCACTGATGGCACCATGTTGGCCAAGGGCAACATAATCCATCAGAGGAGAGCATTAGCTAGTGTAATTGGTAGAGAGCCGAAGGTAACCCGTTTCTCGGACGGGAGCCTTCTGGCGAATGCGGCGAATCCCGCCGAGGCGGCCAAGATAAGTGCTCTTCGGACAATTCATGGCACCCCGGTGAGTGTGACGCCGCACTCCACCATGAACTTTGTGAAAGGAGTAGTTTATGCGAGGGAACACGTTGACTACTCCATAGAGGACATCACCTTAGAGCTGGGCGACCATGGGGCGGTCAAGGTCGAACGTGTGATGAAAAAACACGAAGGGGCCTCGAGACCCACCCGTACAATCTTCGTCACATTCGACTGTGACATGCTCCCTGAGACGGTGCGTGCCGGTTGGTACCGCTACCGCGTGAAGGCATTCGTGCCACTGCCGCGGTGGTGCAATTACTGTCACCGCTTCGGCCATACGAATCGTTCTTGTAGACGTGCAAAGTCTGGGTCACCCGAAGTCTGTGTAAATTGCTCCAAATTCGCACACGATAAGTCCAAATTGTGTGTGGCAAAGTGTGTCAATTGCAGAGAGCCGCACCCCGCTTCTTCGAAGCAATGTGGTGCATATCTCCTTGAGAAAGAAATCCTAGCCGTTCAGGCCCAGGATCGACTCTCATTCCGCGAGGCTAAGGACTTGGTCCTGGCGCGCGCGGCTCTGCCTGGGACGTTATATGCCTCAATAGTCTGGGTGATCTTCGCGCACGTTACCTGTCCTGGTACCGGGATGGGCGGGGTCGCTACCGCCTGTCCCTTGTACTCGGGTCGAGTGCGTGCACCATGACTGGTGGACTTATAGACTTTTGGGGGGAGGCCGGCCTTCTCCCTTCTATTTAACTTGTTGTTTGCTTTTTTTTGTAGGTCGCAGGCTCCTGCGCCGGGGGGAGGGGGACCTCTCCCCGACGCCGGAGCTTGCTCCCTGATTGTTATCCCTTTTTATTGTTGTTTATGTTAAAAATTTTATTTTAAAGTAGCCTAGAACTGGGCTGTTTGTTTGCGGCGACTTATGCCCAAGTGGGCAGTCGCCAGATAGCCCCTTAAAAAAAAGAGGCCCGCCAGTATCAAATAAGGGTGATAAGGCGTGGAAGCTGCTCCCCCTCTTTGGATTTACAATAACACATTCTCCAGGGTGACATGTGCGCCAAGAAAAAACGAACGCAATACTCCCAGTGCTGTAGAAGCTTTGGTACAGAGAAGGTACCCTACGAGGTAGAGTCTTGGGGAACACCAGAAGTGCCACTGACCCGATACTTACGTAAAGCTTAAGAAGTAGTTTCCTTGTCCTAAACTTTAGGGTCTAATTGGCCTCTCACGTCGCCAGAGGCACTGTCGAGATCTGCCACGGAGGAAATGAAATCCGTTGGCGACTGAGGAAGACGCTGGGCTTGCGCTTACAAACGCTTAATGCACTCTACCCTGAAAAGCGAGGAGGCTCTCAATAAGAGACGTGCGGAATGCTCTCTACCGGTGGGGAAAGGGAAGCGGTAACCTAGCGGGAACCAGTGTGGTGGATCGGGGCTACCGTCCGCGATTCAGGCTTGGCTGCGGATGCGAAAAACTCTCAAACGAATGAGTGGCAGAGGAGCAGCTATCAGGGGACATGTTTAGGCATGTGTGCCCTCCTGGCTTCAATTAATACAGGAAGATCTATAGGTCTATATCTCCCAGACATTTTTACCCTCCTCTAGATTCACCAACTTGTTTACTTATCTCTCCTTACAACTTTTCAGCGGGATAGGGCCTTGGTGCTATTGCGCTTTACATTCGAAAACACAAACCCTGCAGTCAGTGTTGAGGATTATCTTGTTATTAGATTCTTTCTTTTGTCATCTTAATTTTTGCTATTCCTCTTCCTCTTATTTTCCCCTCAATTTTCTTCATCTTCCTATTATTATCCTCATTTTTATCAGTGTACTCGTTATTAAAATTGTCTTTGTTTCCGTCTCGATGAAATAACTAAATCCTAATTATACAATTATTCCTCCCTCTCTCACCTAGCAGAACGAACTTCACCCGCTCCTGGAATGGCTGGGAGGCGCCACGTCGATGGCTGCACCACTGTCACAATCGGAGTTCTTCTTGTGCTTATTTGCTCTCTTCTTCCCGTCGATTGCCAGGTGTGTTCTGGTGCAATTCAGGTACTGAAATCACAAGGAAGATGATGATAATAATGATTAATAGTTATAATAATATCGATTTATTCTGTCTCAAGCTTCGTTCTCATAAACATCTCATCTTCAAGCCATTAAAGGAGAAAGCACAGACCAATGAAATAGGAACTTAAGGAACAAAAATTTTGTTACGTTTTAAAAGATAGGTAAACATAGAGAAAAGTGACTAAAGGATCATGGAGAAAGTGGCTGAAGGAACATGGGAGAAAAGTGGCTGAAAGGAGATGAGGAAAAGTAGCTGAAGGAACACAGGAAGAAGTGATTGAAGGGACATGGGTTAAAGTGTCTAAAGGAACATGGAAATAAGTGGCTGAAGGAACATGGGAAAAAGTGTCTGAAGGAACATGGAGGAAAGTGTTAGAATGAACATGGGAAAAAGGTGCTGAAGGAACATGGGAAAATGTGGCTGCAGGAACCTGGAGAAAAGTGGTGAAGGAACATAGGGAAAAGTGGATAAAGAGACATAGAAAAAGTGGATTAAGGAACATGGAGAAAAGTAACTGAAGGAACATAGAGAAAACTGGCTGACGATAAGTGATGGAAGGAACATGGAGAAAAATGGCTGGAGGAACATGGGGGAAAGTGGCTGAAGGAACATGGGAAGAAGTGGCTGAAGGAAAATGGGAAGAAGTGGCTGAATGAACATGGAGAAAAGTGGCTGAAGGAACATGGAAAAAAGTGGCTGAAGGAACATGGAGGAAAGGGGCCAAATGAATATGAGGAAAATGGGAAATGTGCCTGAAGAAATATGGGGAAATGTGGCTGAAGGAAAATGACAAAAGTGGATGAAAAACATGGGGAAAAGGGGCTGAATGTACATGGAGAAAGTGTATGATGGAATATGGATAAAGTGGCTGGAGGAACATGTGGGGAGAGGCTGAAGAAACATGGGGAAAAGTGGCTTAAGAAACAAGAGTGAACGTGGCTGAAGGAACATGCGGAAAAGGTAGCTAAAGGAACATAAGGAAAAGTGGCTGAAGGTACGTGGAGAAAAGTGGATGAAGGAACCTTGATGAAAGTGGGTGAAGGAACATGGGAACAAGTGGCTGAAGGAACATAGCAAAAAGTGGCTGGAGGAAATTGATAAAGTGGCTGAACAAACATGAAAAAAAGTGGCTGGAGGAACATGGAGAAAGTGACTGAAGGAACATGAGAAAAATGGCTGAAGGAACATGGGAAAGGTGGCTGAAGTAACATGGAAAAAGCGGCTAGAGGAACATGGGGAAATGTGGCTGAAGGAAGATGGGTAAATATGGCTCAAAGAACATAGGTAAAATGACTTTAGGAAGATGGGGAAAAGTAGATGAAGTAAGATGGGGAAAAGTGGCTGAAGGAACATTGAGAAAAAGGCTGAAGGAACTTGTGGGAAAGTGGCTGAGGGAACATGTGGAAAAGTAGCTAAAGGAAGATGGGAAAGGTAGCTGAAGGAAGATGGTGAAAGGTAGCTGAAGGAACAAGGGAGGAAGTGGCTGAAGAAACATTAGGGAACGTGGCTGAAGAAACATTAGGGAACGTGGCTGAAGGAACATGAGGAAATGTGGCTTAAGGCACATGGAGAAAAGGGCTGAATGAACATGGGGAAAATTGCTCACTGAACATGGGGAAAATTGGTTAATGAAACATGGGGAAAAGTGGCTGAAGGAACATGAGGAAAAGTGTCCGAAGGAACATGGATAAAAGTGGCTGAAGGAACATGGAGAAAAGTGTCTGAATAACATGGAGAAAGGGTATGTAGGAACATTGGAAAAAGTGGCTGAAGGAACATGGGGAAAGGCTGCTGAAGGAACATGGGGAAAGGTGGCTGAAGGAGCATGGGAAAAAGTGGCTGAGGGAACATGTGGAAAAGTGGCTTATGCAACATTGGGAAAAGTGGCTGAAGGAACATGGGGGAAATAGCCGAATGAACATAGAGAAAAGTGATTAATGAAACATGGGGAAAAGTGGCTGGAGGAACATAGGAATAAGTGGCTGAAGGAACATGGGAAAAAGTGTCTGAAGGAACATGGGGAAAGGTGGCTGAAGAAACACGTGGAAAAGAAGCTAATGGAACAGGGGTAAAGTGGCCGAAGGAACTTGGGAAAAAGTATCTGATAGAACATGGGGTAAAGTGGCTGAAGGAACATGGAAATAAGTGGCTAAAGGAACATGGACAAACGTGACTGAAGGAACATGGATGAAAGTGGATGAAGGAACATGGGGGAAATTGGAGGAAGAAACATGGAGAAAAGTGAATTTAAAGAACACAGGAAAAGTGGATGAAGGAACATACAGAAAACTGGTTGACGAAAAGTGGCGGAAGGAACATGGTGAAAAATGGCTGAAGGAACATGGAAGAAAGTGACTAAAGGAACATGGGGAGAAATGGCTGAATGAATATGGAGAAAAGTGGCTGAAGGAATATTGTGAAAAGTGTCTGAAGGAACATGGGGAAAATTGGCCGAATGAATATGAGGAAAGGTGGCTGAAGGAAAATGGGAAATTTGGCTGAGGAAATATGAAAAAAAATTGGCTGAAGGAACATGGAGAAAAGTGGATGATAGAACATGGGGAAAAGTGGCTGAAGCAACATGAAAAAGTGGCTGAAGATACATGGAGAAAGTGGCTGAAGGAACATGTAGATAAGTGGCTAAAGTAACGTGGATAAAGTAGCTGAAGGAACATGGAGAAAGGTTGTGGAGGAACATGGAGAAAGTGACCTTTGGAACATTGGAAAAGGTGGCTAAAAGAACATGGGGAAAGTGACTGAACTAACATGAGGAAAATTGTCAGATCTGCAACAAGGGAAAACTGACTGAAGAAACATGAAAAACGTGGCTGAAGAAATATGAAGGAAAGTGGCTGAAGGAACATGGGTAAGTGTGGCTGAAGGAACATGGGGAAAAGTGGCAGAAGGAACATGGAGAAGAGTGGCTGAAGGAACATGGGAAAAATTGGCTAAATGAACATGGAGAAAAGTGGCTGAATGAAGCTTGAGAAGAGTGGCTGAAGGAACATGGAGAAAACAGGTTGAAGGAACATGGGAAAAAGTAGCTGAAGAAACATAGGAAATGTGGCTGAAGAAATATCGGGAAATGTAGCTAAAGAAATATGGGGAAAGTTGATGAAAAAACATGGGAGAATGTGGCTGAAAGAACATGAGGAAATGTGGCTTAAGGAACATGGGAGAAAGTACCTGAAGAAACATGGAAGAAGTGGCTAAAAGAATATGGAGAAAAGTGCCTGAAGATACATGGAAAAAAATGTCTGATGGAACAAGGGTCAAAAGTGGCTGAAGGAACATGAAAAATGTGTCTGAAGGAACATGGGGGGAATTGGCTGAAGGAACATGAGGAGAATTGACTGAAGGAACGTGGAGAAGAGTGGCTGAATGGACATAGGAAAAAGTGGCTGAAAGAACATGGATAAAGTGGCTGGAGGAACCTTTAGGAAAGGGACTGAAGGAACATAGGAACAGGTGCTGAAGGAATATGAGCAAAAGTGGCTGAAGGAACATGGGCAAAAGTTAGCTAAAGGAACATGGGGAAAAGTGGCTGAAGGAACCTTGAGGAAAGGGACTGAAGGAACATGGGAACAAGTGCTGAATGAACATGGGGAAAAGTGACTGAAGGAAATGCAGAAAGTGGCTAAAGGAACTTGGGGAAAGTGACTGAAGGAACATTAAACAAAAATAGCCGAAGAAACATGGGTAAAGTGGCTGAAGTAACATGGAAAATGTGGCTGGAGGAACATGGGGAAATGTGGCTGAAGGAAGATGGCTAAATGTGGCCGAAGGAACATTGGTAAAAGTTGCTGCAGGAAGATGGAGGAAAATGCCTGAAGGAACATGGAGAAAAAGGCTAAAGGAACATGGGGTGAAGTGGCTAAAGGAACATGCGGGAACGTAACTGGAGGAGCATGGAGAAATGTGGCTGAAGCTACATGTTGAAAAGTGGCTGAAGCAACATGGGGAAAAGTGGCTAATGGAGCATGGCGAAAAGTGGCTGAAGGAACATGGGGAAAAATAGCTAATGAAACATGGGCAAAGTGGCTGGAGGAACATGGGCAAAGTGGCTTAAGCAACATATGGAAAAGTGTCTGAACGAACATGAAGAAAAGCGGCTGAAGGAACATTGGGAAAAGTGGCTGAAAGAACATGGGCAAGGTGGCTCAAGAAACATGGGGGAAAGTGGTTAAAGCGACATGGGGAAAAGTGGCTTATGGAACATAGCGAAAAGCTGCTGAAGGAACATGGGGGAAAAATGGCTAATGGAAGATGGGGAAAAGTTTGGTGAAGGAACATGGGGTAAAGTGGATGAAGCAACATAGCGAAAAGTAGCTGAACGAACATGGGGAAAAGTGGCTGAAGGAACATGGAAAAAAGTGGTTGATAAAGTTGAACGAAGAGATCTTTGTGCTATTTCCTGTGTCCAGAATTTAAGGACTCTACGTCTAATGCATTAATGAATTCAATGTTTTGCCTAACCCAGTTTTAATAATTTTGGTCTTGAACTAAATTAATCGATCATTCATTCGCGTCCAACTACTATATTGTTGACAATATAAAGTATCAGAGAGTGTATACCACAATACCATTCCGTGGAAAATTAGGCCTAGATCTTAGTGAAAATGGAGAAGAAGTCATGAGAGTATTATCTTTCTTAAGTAATAGTCACCTACATAGAACCTTGGGACACTATCAATGGCTTGTGCTATAGTGGCCACTATTGTACAGAATTACTGCTCGAGATACGTCCGAAATGCCCTCTACCACATCGTTAAAAGGTGTAATTGCGCTGAAGGATGCTTAGAAACACATAAGGATATAAAACAAGAGCTAAGAACCATCTCCTACTGGGAATCAGTTTTGAAATCGTGTGGCCACACTAGTTTAGAACTGTGTATTGGAAGAAGGTGGTTCTGAATGCATTTTTCAGGACCAGCTTTTGGGAACCTTACTTATTCTTTCCAAGATGAAATGAATATCACCAATGCTTTAGTGATTTACTCTACAGACTTAGTATTTTGGGAGTAAATGAAAGAATGAAATGCCACGAACGTCCTCAGATTAAACAGATTATACAAATTAAGATTGGTGCGAAGGCGACCTACTGGTTCGGGGTACGAATTGACAACAGTTGGCACTGCGTTGCTTTTCAATTTCCTGTAAAGGAGTGCGTTGAATCTATTATGAGGGAGCTTGACGGGAGTCAGGGTCCATTAGTGGCTGGTAAACGGCCTTAAATATCACTGAATATCAACTGTGGATCCATAATTTGAGTTGAGTACTGTACTGTGTTTAAATTTGTCTCTAGAACACCTAACATACTTCTAGTACTCACATAACTCTCGTCATGCTCTCAATGCTAATTGGTAAGTAGACGGTAATAATAATATGATGTGGTCTTCTTCCTACATCGATGATGCGGATACATTCCACAATCTTCCACAAATAAGTCCGTATCGATTATAACAAAAATTCGGTGTGAATAAGAACGGAGCGAGTAGAGATTTTCGTGCCTTGAAACAGCCCACATCTTAGAAGCTGATAATCTAATGCCATAGCCTTATCGCTGTCGGGGGTGAGGGGGGCATTTCGGCATTTTATGAGGGCTATAAAATTATTTTCCGTACTATCAAAAGCACCCGAGTGACCGGTTTTGCCCTAGGCGTAATGCCCTAGGGTTTCTGTTTCTTATCTTGGAGGTTATCGTAAAATTGATCACTAGAACCTTTTGGACGTGAAGCTCACTCCCTCTTTCGGTTTACGGGGTTATGTTGCTACAAAGAAGGTATTTAACCGGATAAAAGCTAAAGATAAGACAACGTTATTTCCTCCGGAGCTCCATTCTCATTGTTCAAGACACCTGGGGGGTTGATTGGCTAGAGAGCAAAAAGGACGCTACAATGAAGCCTACAAAGCACCGACACTTTAACACTATACCCGTTTATTTATTGGGCAATCTTTTATCTAAGGTGGCTCTGACCTTTCTCCAAGTTCACGAACAAAACACGTATCAAAATCTCCTGAAAGCGCGATTCCTGATCATGACCTAAGACCAATTCGGTGTTGATCGTGCGTTTCTCAACCCGATGGGGCACCGGGCTAGAGGGCATAGATGATAATGAGTCATTTAAAGCACCACCGCATTGAAAAGTGGGGCTATGATTAAGAGGCTACTCAAATCTCACTCCGATCATGGGCCTGCTGGTGATGTCACCTCCCCCTCAAATGCTGAAGAATTGGACGCGTAAAACTTCCAAACATGATTAAAAATTTCCAGAACCTAGTTGAAATTCAGTTCAGAAATCAGACAGTGGAAACATACATTGTTCTTGATCTCTCCATGTAAAAAAACCTTGGCCTTGATCTATACGTGTAAACAGATAAGATATTGGCTTTGGTCTATACATATAAACAGATATTGGCCTTGATCTCTACAGGTAAACAGACATTGGCCTTGGTCACTACAAGTAAACAGACATTGGCCTTGATCTCTACCTGATGTTGAAACAACAGCCCTCTCAGATGAATTGGTCTTTATTTTTACCAGGAAACAGATAATGATCTTGATCTCTATATGTAAATAGATATTATTTTACATTGGTACAACGAAACAGAAAGCAAGTTGAAACGACATTGAAAGACGGGAATTAGTGCCGTCAGAGATGAAATTTCACCTTTATATTTAGCGCTAACCTCGCTCTAACAGCAACCACCCAATACCACCTTCTAACCTCTCCGTCACACCAAAATAATACACTTCAGTTGTTATATTTTGCACACAATTTTTGCTCTCCCAAACTTTACACTCTACGAAACTTAAAAAAAAGGAAAACAATCACGAAGAATTACCCTCAATTGCTTTCGCTAATTTCCTACTTTGTGTTTTGCAGATCCACTGGAATCGTGGGTGGGGTGCTGGGGGTTCTGTAGGTAAGAGAGACCCCCTGAGGGAGAATTTAGGGGCGGCGAGGAGCGCTCTCTTGGAAAAATCCCTTTCGCCCGGGTGCAACGTCGTTTTCCTCAACTCCGCGACGCATCTCCTGCAGCAGCTGAAGGTGAGGAGACTCAGGGGTCTTAACCAGGTGTCCACCCTGTTAATAGGCTTTACAAGGGCCTACCTCCATTTCAGAGTAGCGAGGCTCTGGGGATTAGAGTTCTCTCACCTAGCAACGTAACTATCACCTGGAGCTGGTTATTTTTCGAATTTTTAATAATAATAATAATAATAAATAGGACTCACAATATTAGTTCTTAACCTGTAATTTTTATTTACTTAAAAATAATAAACCCACGAATGCATTTCTTTACGGGAAGTTTTTTAAAGTAGTAAAGTTATAAATAAAAATAAGTGAAAGGGCAAATATTCTTAATTGAAAGTTGGCCAGACATTTGCTCTTACAAAAGAGGCGCGGGAGTGAAAAGGACGGAGTTATAATGAGGTGACGTCACGCCAATCATCAAAAGAGGAGAACAAACCGAGGCGAGAAATTAATTATCGTCCTCTTAAATTAATTTTATGTATTAGTAAACTCTAAGAATTGATAAGCGGAGATAGGATAAGTCTCAAGAAAGTCGTGTACAAATCTGTGTGCTATATTCGTTTCCCACTCTCCTGCCATTATATTTCTTTGCCCGCTAGCAGGCACGGTTCAGCGAGATCTTTCCTATTTATTGCTGTGTTGTCATCGTGTATTCGAAGGCGTGGAATTGGCTTTGAGTTTTATTAGATACAATCTGTATAATATGCACACGTAAATAAGTGTGTATCTGTAGTCGTAGAAATATTACCAAAAAACAATAAGCATGGAGCATAATTTTGGGGGGTACACATGTAGATCAGTGTGTACCAGCAGTTCTCGTTATCCTGATAAAGTATGCTTTGTTACACCTTTTCACATTCTCTATTTTTCTTCAAGCTTTTATGATGGATCCTAAGCTCTTTCCTACCTTTCATTCTGTAGTTCATCTTCATCATGTCGATGAGGATAGCTTGGATGTCCCAGTAAACAGTGACTATTAAAAGGATTTGACCATAAATACCATATAGGTACCTTTCCAGATTTATTATAAACATTTTAATAAAAAGAAGAGAGATACTAAGAAAAAGAAGAAAATGATTGTTCTGCCAATCTTGGGCATCTCTATTACGCCTGGGCGAAAACTATCCCTCTTTGTATCCATCGATGAAACTATCTCTCAATATGTCCATCGATGAAACTATCTCTCAATATGTCCATCGATGAAACTATCCCTCTATGTCTCATTTTTCAGAAAGAAGTCGAGAGCATTCTGCTGTGTGAGAGTTTTCTGCAGCTGAGCAAAACAGAAGATCACGTCACGAAGAAGGATCCCAATTCGGCTTTTCATCCACGATGGTTAATGGGAAAACATTCCGAGGATATTAATTAAAATCTTTCCCGATCATATTTTGCTCCCAAAGCACTTAATATTCATTCATCATTGATGGCCCTTCTAGATGATATTAATTAATAACAAATTAAAAAATATATATTTCTTACTAGTCTCCATTCCTAATGATATATGACACGAAGATCCATAAAGGAAAAGGAAAAATTATTACGAGCGCTTTCGTCTTTATTATAAAAGCCCTCTTTTGGGACAGGACAGAGGCGTTTGGGATGGTTTATAAGTGGTAGAGGGATTTGCGTGTGACTTGAAGCCGCCTGGGCGGAAAAAGAGACATTAAATAAATATTTTGGAGGGTTTAGGAGACCTGGGTTTATTGTTATCAATGGAATTTATACAAATACATTCCTAGAACGGGCCTTTGATAATATAGACGAAAGTGCTCGGAAATGAACTTTTATTTTCCTTAGCGGGTTTTCGTATCATTATTTGTGAGTTTGGAGATTATATATATATATATATATATATATATATATATATATATATATATATATATATATATATATATATATATATAACACTTGTCTTTATTATTAATATTTTCTCCCCCAATGCTAACTAATAAGACCCAGCCAGCACTTACCCATCATTGGATTTCCCATCCAGATAATATTAAATAATAAACTCAGGATTTATTCAATGATGTTTTTTCTCGATGATATTAAGTAAAAGAATTTAATCGTTATTCCTTATTGATTTCTTTGTCGCTACTCCCGATAATATTAAGTAATAATTTTTAATCAGCACTTTTCACCCTTCCTAAGAATTGGAAAGAAACATTCATTCATTCCTTATTGATCTCATTTCCGATGGTTTTAAGTAATAACCCAATATTGATTTAATATTAACTTCGATTCCCGACGAAGTTAAGTATTAATACTTTGTTTACTCATTATTGTTATTTTATCGAGGTTTTAAGTAATCACACTTAAGGTTTACTCTTGTATCGAGGGTTTTTCTTCCAAAAGCACCATTATTTATTCCATTCCTACGCGTGTGTGTTCGGTTTAAATAATTATTTACCATTCGATTATAACCAAATGGAGACTTGGATTTTGTGTTATTGGTGTCATGATTTGAAAGGGAATTCAACGTCTTAATGTGCCACTGAAACCGTTATTCTTGGATCCACAATTTGATCAGAGTGCTGTACTCTCCTAAAAGTGGTGTCTAGAGTACTGAAGAAACATATAGTACTTACATAATTGTGATCATACACTCGATGGCAATTGCTAGAGAGACGATGATAATAACGATGATGGTAATAAGAATAAAATGATGAATATGATGATGGTACTAATAACAACCTGTTCGCTATCCTATAAAGATGATACTAATAGCAATTCGTTTGCTCTCTTATAATGGTACTAATAACAATCAGCGGCAGCTGACACCCTTAGGCGGGAGGTGAAGTTAATGTAGGGGAGAAAGGAAGAAGATTGTATATGTAAAGGTTCGGTCCTCATAACTCCTAAATGCTGAGGCCAGAAGGGCACCAAAACCTAAAGAAAGAGCAATAGGGACAGAAAAGTATAAATTTTGGTCCTGATTTAAAGAAGACAACGGCGAGGGGGGCTATTTTTCGGGGTGGAGGGGTCTAGAAGGAGAGGGTGAGGGGGCAAATTGGTCCTGGTTTTCTCTTGAGAGAGAGATTGGTGCCTAGTCAGGAGGGGAAACACCGGGGGAGAATAACTCTTACAATGAGCTAGGGCAAAGAACTAGGAAAAAGAACCAGGTGACGAAGCTAGGGGAAAAAATTGAGCAAAGAACTAGGAGACATAACTAGGGGGAAACTTGGACAAAGAATATAGTACTAGGACGTAATGAGATAACTAGGAGAAAAACTAAAGTAATAAACCCGGATAAAGAACCATGACAAAGAATGTGGATAAAAGAACTAGGACAAAGGGCTGGCAAAAAGAACTTTCCGTAAGAACTAGGAACGAGAACAAGTAAGCAAAATATGACAATAAACTAGGAACATAATAATCATTGAAATGGCAATCACAAAGAACTGGGAGAAATATTCGGCTAATAAACTACAACGGAGAAATCAAATACCCCCCTCCCCCTCCTCGACAAATAACTGGCATGAAAAACTAGAAAAAAAAATAGTCAACGGGAATACAGAATTACTCCAAAGAATCGCTAAAACTCGACTAGAATCCAACTCAATTGGTGACTGACCCCAGTCAATGCACCTTAACATCGCTCAACATTGAAAAGGGTTTTCTCAATTTAACGGGCCTCATCCCAGGGGGAACGCGCCTCCGAGATCTGTCCTCCCATTGGGCGGCGAGATGACGCCACGGCTCATTTGGGGCGTCATCTCTTAAATTCATGGCTGGGATCAGATGTCGGTCGAACTTCGTCGCAGTTCGTTCGCCAAACCTCGCCTTTCTTTCATTTGCATCGCGTCGGTTCATTCGTGCGCCGCACGACGGCAATTTACATCAAGGATTTATGAGTTCCTATTGTCGCTATGGGGATACATAAGTTGACATTGACGCAATATGGGGATTCGCGAGTTGCCATTGTCGCTATGGGGATTTATGAGTTACCATTGTCGTTATGGGGATTCAGGAGTTGCCATTGTCGCTATAAGGATTTATGAATTGCCATTGTCGTCATGGGGATTTGTGAGTTGATATTCTCGCTATAGAGATACATGATTTGCCACTTGTCGCTATGGAGATTCGTGAGTTGACATTTGTCGCTATGATGCGTGAGTTGCCATTGTCGCTATGAAGAGACGTCATTTGCCATTGTCGGTATGTAGATTTATGAGTTGCCATTGTCGCCATGGAGATTCGTGAGTTGCCATTGCCGCTCTAGGGATTTATGAGTTGCCATTATCACTATGGAGATTTATGAGTTGGCATTGTCGCTATGAGGATTTATGAGTTGTCTTTGTCGTTATGAGGATTGTGAGTTGCTATTGTTGCTACGGCGATTCGTGAGTTGTCATTTTTCACTATGGGGATATATTAGTTGCCATTGCCACTCTGCGGATTTATGAGTTTCCATTTTTGCTCTGGCGATTTGTGAGTTGCCATTTGATGCTAAGGGGATTCGTGAGTTACTATTTGTCTCTATGTGGATTCGTGAGTTGTCATTATTGCTATGGAGATTCGGTAGTATGCTTCGGAGCCCACGTTGAACTTTAGGCCCAGACTGATATGGACATTGAAGGGGGTTCAAGCCTTCCCCCAGTCTCCAACTAGCAACTTTATTCGGAACAGTTGGGTGTTGTTGCTCATTTTGAGATCATGGATCGACCCCCCCTTCTTTTTCATTCATTATTCATCTCCTGACAGTACTTACTCGCTCCTTTTTTCCACGGAACCCCTTGGCTTCATCCTTAGTTGTCGTGACAATGGAACATCCTCCCGAACAATCCTCCCTCCATTTTGAATTCATTATCGCGAGGGTGGTTATCCAAATATACACACGTACAAACGTAAGTTTACATGTACCCGACCACTGGTAGGGATGGTTAATTCTATGTTAATTTAAAGTGAAAACCGACGAAAACATCTTCCGCGGAATGTTTGTAAGGAGAAATCGGGAAAGAAAAGGAAGATGAAGAAAGTGAAAATATGTTGACGATATATAGCCGCAGAACCTTCTCCGAGCATCGGGGTCGTTGGCGGGGGCGAGCAATCCTCCAAATGTAAGCTGAAGCATGCTGGGCCATGTATCTGACATCATCTTGGGCATAGTTGTGATTTACAAGAACTTGTTTCGGTTATAAAGATCCGGGAAGAGATGAATTATGGATACATGGTGCTGGAGGAGCTAGTAGGGAATTCCACCGAGGCTAGAAGCAGTGTATCTACATAATAAATGGTCATGTTTCTGCTCTTCTATGGGGTATGAGCGGTTCTAATCCTCATCTCCTTGGAAGAGAGGACGAATCATCTTCGTTGAGAGCAGGCGGGCATGACGGGACAGTCTTACCGGTCACGCGCGGCTTGGCGCCAGACGTCGTTGGCCGAAAAGGAGATTTTAGAGACGTAGTCTTTCCAAGAAGAACATCGGGCATCTTTTAAAGATTGACTTAGCAGAACTCATTTACTACACTCGGGATATCATAAGGGAACCACCCGACAGTTGACTGGGTCAGTAGACTGGGTAATAAAGAGTAGCCGGATGTAAATATTAGAGTTGAAGGATAGTGCTTTAGCTACCATGGATAAATCATACACCATATGGGAGAAAGCTGTGTCGGTAGAGTAACGTGCCCCGGTCTACCCTACTGAAGTGCAGCTATATTGCACTACGGATGTTCTAGAAAGGAGAAGCGAGAGAAAAACTGGAATGGGTTCACTACTGAAATCCTTCTGTCATACAACCCGAGAGAATTCCAGTAACGCTTCGTCAGAGACGAGAGAGAGAGAGAGAGTGTGTGAGTGTGTATGTGCGTGTGTGTGTATGTGTGTGTGTTACAAGGAGTTATTAGGAAAGCAGGCACCTCAAAAGACTTTTTGGTCCATGCCGTGAAGGTACTTGTGTTAGTTCCCTATCATAATATATACACAAAAAAAAACAACTAAGAGCTGGAGGCAAATGGACAGTAAAGTTGAAAGCTCTCCCACCTTCCTCTCCCACCCGGGTATGTAAGAGTATGCTCCCACCCGCCACGTGGGTACAGAAAACTGAGAAGATACCTGGTTCAGTTGAAATATAGAGCTCAACCAGGAGTTTTGACAGTAAAGCTTCTGAAACCTACCTAGTTAAACATTAATAATATTAAAATTATCATTAACCACATTAACAAAGATAACAAAACAAATAATCATACAGGTTCTCTACAGAAAATATTTATTTTACTTCTAATGCAGGAAATCTCGTCATTTAATTTTGATACACCTATCTATATTGATTCCATATTTTGATTTCATTGGAAAATGTGCATTTCGATCCTGAGAATCTTGTCATTATAATTATTCCTATTTATATACATATTCATTGATTCTATTATACTTACAATTTAATAGCTGAGTATATGTATGATTGTGTCTAGTTTTTTTTAAAGTATCTATATATAGTTTTGTTAGATATTACATCTCGTGGCAGCTTATTCCAAAGGTTAACAATTTTATATGCAAAGAAATTACCAGTTAGATCTTTGCTAAAACGCAACGGTACTAGCTTCATCCCGTTGTTCCTGCTCTTATTGTTATTTAACTTAAACCAGGGGTGGGGAAACTCTTTTGAGCCGTGGGCAAAAATTTCTAATGAAAGAAGTTGGTGGACGATAAATAAAATTTGACTCTTGTATCTCTGTAAATGTTGTTTAAATTTATTACGTGGTGTGATACAGTCATGCAGTGATATTTAAAAAAAACATAATACGCAACATTTTTATTGACTGCCACCACGGAAATTAGGATAGTGATATATTTGTGCATACAAATATATCACTCAGGGGTCGATGGAAATTGGGCTCGCGGGCAAAATTTCGCCCGCGGAGGAGGGTTTCCTACCCTTAACTTAAACCATATTCCAGCTTCCCCATTTTCAATCTTATTTAATATCTTAAAGGCTTCTATGAGTTGGCCTCGTAATCTCCTCGTTTCCAGGCAAAAAAAAATTAGTCTTTTCATTCTTGTTTCATAGTTATGTTTTCTTAACGATGGAATTAGTTTTGTTGCTCTTGCTTGAACTTTCTCAAGCCTTTCAATATCCTTCCTTAAATGTGGGGACCAAAATTGTGCACAATATTCCAAATGCGGGCAAACTAATGCATTATATAAATTCAGTACGATAGTTTCGTTTCTGCATTTAAATTGTCACTTTATGTATTCGAGGATCTTGAAAGCTTTCTTTTCTACTTCTATGTATTGAAGACTAAACTTAAGATCATTCGATATACATACATATATACTTCTAAATGTTTCTCAACTTTTATTTCTGTTATTTTCGAACTAAAAAATGTGTGGATTTCTGCTTCCAATATTCATTACCTTACTCTTATCAAGGTTTATAGGCAGTTTCCATTCTCTTGACCTTTTTTCTATACGATTAATATCTTCCTAAGTTCATCTGCATCTACTTAACTAACTATCCCTTTTCCAAGTTTTGCATTATCTGCTCTGCAAATTTTACAATTTTTGACATGAGGCATATGTCCAAATCATTAATGTATATTATGAATTACGAAGGGCCGAACACAGAACCATGAGGCACCCCACTGGACACTTTTTGTCCAATCAGAGTCATACTAATTAATTTATACTCTCTGGTATCTGTTCTTAAGCCAATATTCAATCCAGTCTCAGACGAGGAGCGGTCAATAAGTTTTGCGAATCGGTAGGGCAAAACAGAGGAAGGGGGATGGCTGTTTGTGGGGGTGTTAGGACAAGTTATGACAAGTCAGGACCTGCAGCCGCACGTTCCCGCCTCGTCTATTTAAGAAGCAGTAGTTGATCGCAGATCGTCAGTCACAAATTTATCATAATGGAGAAGGTTGAGCACCGCGCAGTGATCAAATTTTTGACCAAGGAAGGCAAGAATGCAAAAGAGATCCTCCGTGAACGCATGGTTGCAATGTACACCGACACCGCCCTTCCCTATGCAACCATTGCTCGCTGGAATATGAAGT
>CAXAKS010000022.1:0-85000 GCA_963969495.1 Ceratothoa steindachneri | reverse complement strand
CTAACTACCGGCCGATCAGCCTGACGTCGGTAGTAGGAAAATTGATGGAAAGTATCCTGGTTGACGAAATAACGCAGCACGTCGAGTCCAACCACCTATTGAGGAATTCCCAACACGGGTTCCGGCGGCACAGGTCATGCCTAACGAACCTTTTGGAATTCTTCCACTTCGTGTTCAGCGAGCACGACCGGGAGAAGGCGGTGGATGTCATCTACCTCGACTTGAAGAAGGCCTTCGACAAGGTGCCCCACCGCCGATTGCTGAAAAAGGTTCGAGCGCTAGGCATCGCCGGAGCTGTAGGTGACTGGATCGAAAACTGGCTGCATAGTCGAAGGCAGCGAGTAGTGGTGAACGGGCAAAAGTCCGGTTGGCTACCGGTAACAAGCGGCGTTCCCCAAGGCTCCGTGCTGGGCCCCCTACTCTTCATCATCTATGTAAACGACATAGATGATGGCATAACTGCGAGGATTTCCAAATTTGCCGACGATACCAAACTAGTAGTTGCCCTCATGGCAAGCGGCAATGATCTCTACCTACGAGGAGGTAAAGTAGGCGCCAGCGGGAAGATCCCATAGAGGCCACCATGAACAGTACCACCTGTGAATGTTTGTCTTCACCAGGAGTACTGCGTTCAAATTTCTTGGAGCACACAGTGTCATGTTGGAGCTGTACCAGTGTCATGCTGGAGCTGTGCCAGTGTATTCGGGTGGCTCCAAATCAGAAAAAGGTGTAGGTCTCTCTCCGACGCTGGAGCAAGACTTTTCTTTTCGTTTTTCTGAAAGTTTTGCTTCGGCTTTGTTTTCATTACCCGTTTTGTCTTTGGTATTTTGACGTACCCTTTTGCTATGCTAGGCCTAATTTTGACGACGTGCCCTAATCGCATACGCATGTAAGACAACCCCTTTAAATTAAAAACAATCCCACTTAGCGGACTAGAGCCTTCAGGTTAATGTGTGCCACCTTTTCCAGAGAGGCAAACTATGGTAGTCTCCGGACACTCTGGTACATCGGTGCAAGTAATATCGCCTCTTCTCTTAATTTAGATTAAGTTCAGGCAGTATATTATAGAAGAGCTAGCTGACCAGGGGTAGTTTATATCATAAAATAGGTAGAATATTTTGGAAACATCACAGAAGACTTGGTTGACCACTAAGCGATTAGATTTAAACGAATGAGAAAGAAAACGGATGCTTTGAAGACCTCGCTTCCCGTAACGGTGTCACGTTAGATCTCTGAAGGTTCTGAGATTTATATGTAACTCTCAAGGTGGTAGCGCCGATAGCTTTTCCTAAGACAACAGCATCGGTAGTACTGCATTCATTTTTCTTAGAATACGTTTCGTGTCGAACTGAAGACGTGGCGCTATACATGAATGGCTTTATGACCGAAGGATGCAGTCTCTCTTCTTGTCTCCCAAGGGTTTAATGTTGAGGGGGCTTTTCTGAGCGCTGATTCATCTTTATGATTGAGTTGGCAGCAATATACTCCTTAGTACGGTGAATTTGTGTCTTGTACAGTCTTTGATGCAGTTTTGTCACTTAAAGCGATTCAATGATAATGCTAATTGTTCATGATACATTGGAATCTCCGGTTTGCTTCAATAATAATCATGATGCCTGGACTACTGTCACGTAGTTAGCTGAGAACCGTCTTATGTTGACCCCTAGACCATCAGTTTTGATAGAAAATGAGCTTTACCAAGCTGTCTGCAAATGCAGCTCTACCGAATAACGTTCTATCTCTGGACACTGCTAGGAGTGTTAGGGCAGTACTTCGCTCTTACACTTTCATCACACTTTCATTGGACCTATTATTAGCGATTCTACATCAGATCCTTTTTTCACCTTCGGATCGGACAGAGCTAAGGAACGCAGAGCTAGTAGATGGAGAGCTAACAGGGGATGTTTGGTCATAAGTTTTTGTTGCTTACATTGAGCGCCAATCTTAAATTCAATATTCTGGGTAAGCTTTAGGTGTATTACCTGTCCTACTGAAACGGGGGAGGGATTGCTACCATCTGTACATAGGGTTTAGGGTAGTTTCCCGCGCGTCAGTTTGGAAGTCCTCGCGCATTTGTAGGAGGCAGGCGTTTTGCATGATATCCAAGCTTACCTTGACCTTCCAAAGCGACTTTTATCTGGCGGTGTAGTAGTGTCCCTAATTCAGGTAAACCTTCACAATGTGACTTTCTCATGGTATGATTTAACTTAAGAAAAAAATGGTTATTTTTCTTCTTGACGTTTGGGTGGACATAATTTATATCATCGTTGCCTCCATGACTATAGATTTGATTGATCCTACTAAAAATTGCAGGTCAATACTAATAGACAGACGTTAGAATTTTCCCAAAAATCCCAACAAAAATATTTGCTGAGCAACTTTCTTTGCAAACATCTTTCCAAAATCTTTCTTAAAAACAAACTGGAAGCCCAAAATTGGAATTAATTTGGACTATTACCAAATTACTTAATTTTTAGCAGCAATAAAAAACAAAACATGGTGCTAATCTATAGCTTAAGATTGGAACGAACATAAACCTCATGTTGCTTATCCTTAATTATTTATATTTTTAAATTCCTAGATAATCGAATTAAGTGGAAGAGACTTGCTGAACAAAGTAGAAAAGGGTCATCTCTCTGCTAATCTTCTGATGACTTTACTAAAAGGGGATTCGCTGTTCGTCGACGAAATCAAGTTGTTTGAATCTGTAGTCGCTTGGTAAGATAACATTAAATGCCGCTACTCAAATACTCTATTTTAAGGTGGGGCTAACGACCCCTATCACCGCTGAATATAGGAGGCAAAGAATGAAGAGAACACACCGTAAATTATAGATACGGTAGTATGATTGTAGTGGTAAATCTTCTTAAACGAAAGACAAAGCAAGCTCATATGGAACCCCAACAAATAGTGCTCAATTCTCCACAAATGGCAAATATACTGTGGTAATTTAAACTGAGAGATCCGGTTGCCACATATGCATCAAGCGATACGATTTAACGTAAATTTATTGACTAGTATGTATAGGATTAACATCCAGTAACATTAATTACCTACCAGCATTCTTTATCCCACACCCTAAACGGAGCCCCATCTAGTCTGTTGCACCAAGTACTTGTAAAAGCAACACAACCTTCCGGCCTAGGTGCCAGTAGCAGTATCAAACTAGATTGAAACCACCCGGGCTTTATTCCATTTAGATATCTACCTTCATTTTGCCCTTTTCTCACCACTTACTATCCAGCCTCTTTTCACCTTCCTTTGTCTTAATTTTGGAGGCTAGTCGCAGACCAACTTTCGTTCATTCATCCCTGGTAGGGTGAGGGAGGGGAATTAAACCACTCCCTCTTAACTTCGGGGGATGTTTTTTTTACATATACCCTTCTCTCCCTTGTCCCACATTTAATGCCCCAATCTTTTTCTTAGTTCAATTTCCGACCAATCCTGGGGATGTGCCTGACCGCGGGATATTTGGCCCTCGAGTGGAAAATGCCCCCCCCCTCCCTTTCTCTAAATGGTGTGAGCCGGCTTAGCCGACACCCAAGTCTCCCATTCTGGACCGAGATCCGGAGGCAATAGTTTGCGCTTAGGGAAATGGCTCTCCATAACGTGTAAGGGGCCTTCACACCCGAGTATGTGTTTGTATACCCGTTATTTGGTCTTCATACCCATCAACACGCAGGGGGATACCATGCGTAGCCTGTTACACTTCGCAGCTGGAAGAGCTGCAGATCGTGCCGTCCTGAGTGCCAATTAGGGAGGCTCTGACAGGGTTGACTCGAAATCTCTGATGGGGCCTGGGAATGTTGTTGGTGCGCTTTCTCATCGCCCCCACTCAGCACTACTTTACCTTTTTATTATTATTAATATTAGAATTCTTATTATTTATTAGTAGTATCAGTAGTAGTATTTATTATTATTTAGTATTATTTTTTATTTCTTATATGTATTATTATTGTGTATATCTATTAAATTATTATTATTATTCTCTTATTTATTATTAGTAGCATTATCTTATTATTAGTAATAGATTTGTTCGTATTATTATTTTTATTATTTGGAATTATTATATATTATTATTCATTATTAGTACGGCTATACCCCTCAACTTTTCCCAGCGCACTTTGTACCAGGAGGACTGTTTCCTCCTGGACAGAGTTTGGTCCGGTAGCCATAGTGCCATGGTGGACTACTTGCCATACTGAGGTCACTTAGCACCAGGTTATGATAATAATAGGTGATAACCTAGTCTGCTCTTTAGTGGACCCGCCTGTCTCTACTTCTCTTTATTACATTCCTTCCTACCCCTTTCCAAACCTCCTCTTTTATCCAAAGAGGTTCTGGTTGACCGGCGCTATTTCGTCCTCTTATGAGACTAGGTCGAATGGCAGTGTATAATTTGAGGTCCCCAACTGATGCGAGGGCTGAAAGCCAGGTGGCCTTGGCAAGTAGTAGGCACAAGGTATGCCGGGCCGTCGATTCTGCTCACCTTCCTCCAGTACACATATTCCTATAATGTTACGCAAGCATCATCCATCATGCTTAAAGCTCTAGGACAATTCGCCTGAATGCCAAGTCAGATTGGGAAAGATCATCAACGCTGGACCGAGCCCGATTATGTAAATAATCAAATTCTGGAACTTTCTGATCCTATTAAAGAATTTTGGGTTATGCATCCAAGTCATTGGGAGGTCATAGAATCAACTTTACATTCCACCAGTCCTTGCTTTTTTATGATACTAAGCGCGTCAAAGCCCTTTCTAGGTTTTGGAGAGGACGATATAACGTGAGAATCCATTCGCCCGGTGGAGGGGCTCCCCTCTCACTATCCGTATGCAGCAGAGTGGCCTTCCCTTTGCCATCTTTGAAGCCACTCTCGGGCAGATCAACTTCAGAAAAGGTGACCCCTCCTGTGCTTTCTCATGGGTTCCGTTCTGCCCAGGACGCCACCCAGGAGGGTACCACCTTTGACTAATTGCCGTCACGCCTCCGCTCCTAAAGCTTTTACAGCGCCGCGAGTATTGTGTTTGACCTTTTGGGAGCACACTTCGTGTCACGCTGGAACCGTACCAGTGTATACGGATGGCTCCAAGTACCGAGTGGCTGTTGGTTTCCACGCCGTATCCCCTCTGTTTGAAGTCAGCGGGGCTTTGCCAGGCGCTGCCTCTGTCTTCACGGCCGAGCTGGTTGCAATACACCGCTCAGTACAGGAGATTACGCGACGTGCACGGTTCTGAGACTAGATTCTGATTTATAGCGGCTCACAAGGCGGCATGAGTGCTCTTGGGGCATAGGCATTTTCGCATCCCCTGCTTCGCGATATCCATGGCGCCACGCTTTGGGTAACAGGGCGGATGTCGATATTATCTTCTGCTGCGTTCCTGGACATTGGGGGGAATGATCACGCCCATCAAGGCGCCAAAGAGCCGCTAGGGCTGGGCTACCAGACCAGCGATTCGCTCTTCCTCACACCAATTACATGGCGTGAATATGGGCAGCTCGGCAAAGAAAATGGATAGGTATACCGTTATTTCTGCGTACATTCCACCCTCAGCCGACTTTGACGCAGGGAACTTCCGCTGCATGGTCGCACGGTTCTCGAACCCCTATCTACTACTCGAAGATTTGAACAGTAGAAACCCTTTTTTTGTGAGACTACTCCATCAAACCTAGGGGTTAGCTCATTGCCGACTTTATTGACGCGCTGAATACGCCTACATAGCCTATTCGAACACACTGACTCCACTCGTTTCTTGGTTAGTCGCTCTATAGATGTTAGGATGCTATTCAGAGAGCACATTTCCCTTAGCCCAAGTCATTAGCTAGGATCCTCGGCAGGGAACCCAAACTTGCCCGTTTCTCGAACGGAACCCTTCTGGTTAATGCGGCTGACACTGCGCAGCCGGCAATAGTGGGCGTTTTTCGTACTCTCTATGGCTCGCCTGTACAGGTGACTCTTCACTATACCATGAACTTTGAAATAGTAGTATATGCGAGGGAACTCTTTAACTAGTACTTATAACACATCTTAGAAGAACGGTTTGACAGAGGGGCGAGTGTAGAATGAGAACGAAGAAAGGCATCGAAACTCATCCCTTTACTCTTCCTCACACTTGAGCATGACAGAGACCAGTTCAAGGACTTAAGCGCGATTTATATCCACTCAGAAAGCGGCCTGGGTGCTCTCGAGGATTTAGAAGCTCCACATCCCCTGGACCGCAATTTTCATTACTTCAATGCTGCTGTAATTAATATTATAATAATAATAAGTATTTATAATGCGCCTTTAAGGGCAGTTAGCCCTCACAGAGCGCAGGTTGTGTAGCGAGTGTAGAGAAAGTTTACAGGCGAGAGAAGGTAATTCTGAAGAGACGAGTCTTCGGGAGACGTTTAAAAATAGCAAGGAAGGAAGAGGATCGGAGTTCGGCAGGAAGAGCATTCCAGATTCTAGGAGCACACACTGAGAAGGAACGGTCACCCATCGAGCAGAATACAGAACGAGGAGTGTTCAGGATGGGAGCGAGGTTAGACCGGAGTGCCCGAGGAGTTTGACGACGGGATAGGGCAGACGAGAGATAAGGTGGAGCCTCGAGGTTTAGGGCCTTTAGGTGATGAGAAGAATTTTATAGTGGGTACGGAAGCAAATGCTAACCAGTGTAGCTCCTGTAACAGAGACATCGAAGGAGAGAACCAGGGGCGGCGGAGGAGGAGCCGGCCAGAATAGTTTTGCTGGGTTTCTGAACTTGTAGAAACTAGGGGAAATGAGCGCGCCAAGCAGTCGGCGAGGACTGGATGAGGGTACATCCACTTCACTGACTCAGGTCAGTCATTCTAGTTGCATGGCAAAAAGATGGGAGACGGCTTATGGGAACCTAAAGTTTTGCCCAAATGCGCTGTGACTATTCCCGTGGACCTACCCCGAGAATTCCTCGACGGCTTTAGTTATTTTCTGTCGCCTTCGATTTGGCCACACTCGCGTGACTCATCGCTGCTGGATGGGGTGTTCCCCCTGAAATTTACTGCGACGAATTCATTGTCCCTAGTCTTTTAGGAATATTCTTGTTGTTTCCAAATCTTGGGGATCTTCGTGTACATTACCTGTCCAAGTAACGGCACCAGTGGGATCACTAAACAGCACATACTTGTTGCTAAATAGACTTGTTGGAAGATGCTCACCTCTTCTATTACGTGTAGTTTGGTATAGTTTACATAGTCGAGCACCGGAGTGAGGATGGCCTCCAGCCGCTTCGGAGATGCGAGACTGCCAACAGGAGTCTAAAGTTCAGATGCTATTTTGCCGGGACTTTTTCAATGGGCTCACCTGCCATTGCCTTGACGGTTTCTCTCCGATTTGGAGTCGAAAAAAGACCCGACCAGACTAGCGAAACGAGGCGCATTTTTTTATGCAGGGCTCCCCTCAGCCTTCTTGCAATCACTGCAACGTCTCCCAAACTATCTGGCCCACTGCCCTTCGAACACTTGATGGCACGCTTGTGAGTGTGACGCCACAATCTACCATAAACTTCATGAAATGAGTAGTTTATACGAGTGAACTCGTAGACTATTAAATAGATTACATTACCTTAGAACTGGAAGACCATGGGGCGGTCAAGTTCAAGCGTATGAGAAAACAGCGATGGGCCCTGAGACCCGCCCCTACGCTCATCACGTCCGACTGTGACAAGCTCCCTTGGTCGGTGCCTGTCGGTTGGTATCGCTATCGCGTGAAGGCATTCGTGCCACTGCCGCGGAGGTGCTACTACTGTAACCGATTCGGTTATGTTAATCGCTCGTGAGGACGTTCAAAGTCGGAGTTACCCGAAGTCTGTGTAAGTTGCTCCAAGACCGCACATAAGTCCAAATCGTGTGTGGCCAAGTGTGTCTATTGCGGAGAGCCGCATCCCACTTCTTCGAAGCAATGTGGCGCGTATCGCCTTGAGAAGGAAATCCTGTCCGTTTAGGCACAGTATTGTCTCACTTAGAGTGGCTAAGGACTTGGCCCTGGCGCGCCCGGTGCTGCCTGGTGCTGAAAGACCCTCTGCTATTGGCCTCTCTAGTCCTACGAGCACGGTCGTTTTCGCACCCATTCGGAACCCTTCTGTACTTTCTACCTATTCCTGGCGCTCCCCTAGTAAAGCTAGGGGCACAAAGAGCGCACACCCAACCAGGGCTCCCCTCCCTTCCCCGAGCGTGACCGTTTCCTGTAAGGCGAAACGGCTGCTCGCCTCCACCGAATCGTTCGATTCGCAAGAGGAAACACCTCTGAAGTCTGTCGTGAGACCATCTTCCCGTGTTCCAAAAGCTTCCCCCCGAAAGCAGAACACTACTAAAGGAGCGTTGACTCCTTCGCCACACCTGGTTACGGGCTGGGTGGCTCGGAGACCGTGGGTCCTCCAAAAGATGGACCCCCATCCCTATCCGAAGCCACCCCACTCATTTAAGGATTCGAGGCAAAGAGAAGAAAACACACGCCCTTTCTCTTGCCGGGAAATCTAAACGGTGAGCATACCCTCTGGGGAGACTACTCGATTAATCCCCAGGGTAAAGTCCTCGCTGACCCAATCGACGAGCTGGAGATGGTTCCTAAATGTGGATGAGTTTACGCGTCACTGCCCAAGAACCGTTTCATTTTCCTGCCTAGATCTATATTTGTGCTCTGCGGATGCACAGCCTGATTTTGGGTGACCTCCATGGTAGCGATCCCTTTCCCATTTAAATATCATTTTCTGGGACGCTGCTGCCAGAGAGCCGGCCCCGGTAGTGTTTGGTGCGTGCGTCGTGGTCCGATTTCAGGAAATGATTGATTTCTCTATCAGTCGATGGTGAGTTTAGGTCGGTTGATGAGGCCGTTGAGTTCTTCTCCGGCAACCTCATCGCCTTGGAACTAACTACTATTTCAAGAAAGTTTGGCAGTTTTGCACGCCGACCACTCCCCTGGTGGTCAGTGGAGTGTGAGACGGCCATCAAGCAGAAGCGTTATGCTTACATGCACTATAAGCACCGCCCGAACGATTTCACTGTCGCTGAATTTCGTTACGCTCGGGCTAGGTCCCGATTTATTTCGAAGCACGCCCGCCGCTCTTCTTAGCGGGCATACGTATCTTCACTTAACAGGAAGCGAGTCAAAAGGATTCGGGGCAAGATCTCCTAGGAGTCCCCTCCTGTTCTACAGGAGAATGTGACGGCAATCTCATTCCCCGCTTCCGTCGCGACCGCTTCCTCCTCGTTCTCTAGCTATGATACTGCTCCACCAGCATTAATCGCGCGTTTTGATGTCGCGGAAGGCCGCCGACTAGACTTTACTTCTAGAATCGGAGAACCCTTCAACGACAGGTTTACTCAGAGTAGGTTGCCTTCGGCTCTGGCTTCGTGCGTGGACACCGCCCCTGGTCTGGACGATATCCCGTACGCCATTCTTCGACACCTATGTGAGCGAAGCATGTACTTTCTGTTAGATTTATTTAACAGAATCTGGATAGAGGGTATCCTTTCAGATTCCTGGCGAATCGCTACTGTGCTCGCTTTTCGCAAACCGTGGAGAGATCCCTCTTCCCTGACAGGTTGTTTCCGCCCTATCTCTTTAACTTCTTGCGTGTGCAAGTTGATGGAATGAATGAATGAATAGTGCCGAAAATAAATGCTGCAAAGCCCAAACGGACTAGCCCGCAGCAAAATTGAAGGACTGGCAATTTGCATGAAAATTCTCAATAAAAATTTAGACATCTAGAAAATATACAAAAATATAGCTATGAAATTAAAATCAATAGAATGTCAGTACAGGAATTTAAAACCATCAAAAGATGTAAAAGGTTATCAAAGTTAACTATTAAGAATTTAACAAAAGATAAAAACATAGACTATAGATCGATCAACAATAGATACAAAAACAGAGAATATAAAATCATGAAACAATATATTAAATTTTGGCTAAAAGATTAGATTGTTCTAAAAATTTAGAAATTCTATTCACACTAAAAGAGACACGAGCCTCAGACAAGATGCCCCACAGAACCTGCTGAGGGGCCATCTGCCCAGTAATGAAAGAGAAGACCCTCCTCCTAAGATTTCTCCAAAGGGAAAACTCGCCAAAGATGTGAAGGATGATAAGCTGCAGCCCGCGCAGGATGTACAAAGGTGGGGGGCTGCCCATTCATCAAGTGCCCATGAGTGGGGCGGCAATGGCCTATCCTCAGTTGGCACAAAATAATCTCCAGTCTACGTGGTCTCATGGTACGTGGCCATGGGAGGACTGAAGGTTTTATGGAATGGAGATTGGTGGGAGGAAGCTCATCCCACATCTTCTGCCATAAGCCGACTACATATTCGGTAATGAGAGGATATACATCACCAAGTGGGACTGGGGCTGATGGGGGTGTCCCTAATGATGCCGCCTCCTTGGCCGCAGCATCCGCCCTTTCATTACCTGGGATGCCTACATGACTAGGCACTCAGCAAAAAGAAATCTTGTGAATAGAAGAAAGATAAAAAAGCCACCGCTGTATCTTGGAAACCAGCGGATGGCTAGAACGAAAAGCACCCAGTGCCTCCAGAGAACTAAAGGAGTCAGATAAAATCGTAAGACAACCAGATGGCATAGGAGCAATAACAGAGTGCAGCAAGAATGACAACAAGTTCTGCTGTGAAAACAGAAGCTGCTCCAACCATGGAGTTGCTTAAGGATACCACGCCTTCAAGTGGTATCATATGCTTTCTCAATATCAAAGAAAACAACAACATAATGCTGCCTCTTTGAAAAGGCATTTCTTATATAAGACTCCATTCTAACAAGCAGGTCGATTGTACTCTTTTTTTCTGAACCCTGATTGAGAGGGGGATATAAGATGGTTTGTCTCCAAAAACCAGACGAGTCTTGTATTTATCATCCTCTCAAACAATTTACATGGGCAACTAGTATGGGCAATGGGGCGGTAATGGATGGGTTCCGTCCCATCCTTTCCTGGTTTTCGGAAAGGTGAAACGACAGCCTCCCTCCACATAGGAAGGAAGCAGCCCCTAATCAAGATGAAGTTATAGATGTCAAGTAAATGTGAGAGGAGGGATGGATGCATATTCTTAATCATATCATTAGAAATGCAATCCGATCCGGGTGGAGTGGATCCACAGTACTTCAGTGCATTATTGAGCCCATGGATAGAAAAGAGTCGGTTATAAGGCAGGAGAGCGGAATAGAGGAATTAGCTGCATGATTGACGTGGGCTAGAAGATTATCAATAGACACGTCAATATCTTCATGAGGGAAGGACCCATCATGGCTCTAGAGGTGCCTGAACTTAGGCCAGTTTGCTTTTTTAGTATTTCATCTTTTGCTAGGTGGTGGAGGAGTACCACTTGTAAATGGTGTTCTTACAATTGAAAAGTGATCACTGCCTCAGAAGTCAGGATCCACTACCCAGTCAAAATCAGCTCTACAGCTTGGTGAAGAGAGAGACAAGTCCACACATGCAAAGCTGTTCGTCTAGATGTGAAACGATGTGTGGCTGCCATCGTTAAGAAAGCAGACATCGTTAGTGCCCCAACATCTCTCAATCATATTACATCTATGGTTGTTATCATGGTCGCACCAAAGGGGGTGTCGAGCATTAAAGTCGCCAATCAATAAAAGGGGCGGGGGAGTTGAGAAATTAAATTGGCTAACTTTGTAGCTAAAACAGCTGTATCTCTTTCCTCGCCAGGAGGAAGATACAGCGAACAGACCAAATAATGGCGACTGGAAAACAGGCAGACAGCAACTGCCTGCAGGTCTGTGTTAAGAGAGAGCTGGTTGTGGGGAACCCTGTTGTTAACAAAAACAGCAGAACCATGAATTAGGTCTCCTGGATTCTTATAATATCCCACAAAACCCGAAATGTTAGGTACTCTGCGAGTACCCAACAAGTCTCCCGTAAAGCAATACAATCATCTGGATTGCAATACTTACGCCGGAGCTTGAACTCTTCCCATTTGGAGAAGTGACCTTGGAGGTTCCAATGAATAATTCGAAACATTGTTACCGTTTAAGCATAACGGTAGATTTCTTCCTACCCTTAGGGGTAGGAGATTTTGGATTTGAACTACCAGCGGAAGTAGTTCGTGTCACACTAGCCTTATGCTTGGAATATGACAAAGGAGGCATTGGAAGCTTGAGTTTTGCTTTTGGTTTTACTTTAAGAGGTGGCGTATCAGATTTTGATAAGTGGCTGTTTGAGAGAATTGTCTTCACTGGAGAAGCAGAGATGGAAGCAACTCTAGGAGTCAGTTCAGGTGTCGAGGGAACAGACGATGTTGACACAGCTGGTGGCATTGGTTGGGATGGTAGATGGGATGGTGGTGGCGAGGACATCGGCAAAAGTTGTGAATTCGATGCTGATAGAGAAGGATGTGGAGACAGTTTTTGAGAGGCCTCCTCAGATGAGGGGGGTGGCCTCCACAACAGCTGGCTCCTGGGAAGGAGCAAAGGTTAATTTCTTCTCATTCATGGATAGAAAGAATTTTAAGGCAGTATCAATAAGGTGGGGGGGGGGGCAGGTAGTGATAATTGGCTTGGAGCTAAAGAAGAACTTAGTCCTTTATGGGCAGGGTGAATATCCAGAGGTGGAATGGATACCACCTAATGACCAAAATGATCAACATCCACATGTTCTGGAGCGGTAGCAAGGTGCTTAACAACCCTTGGGGAACCACGAGAAGATGGAAGGTTCCTCTTCTTGTTGGCAACCTCAGAAGCACTGTTAGGTGCTGACCAAGAGTGTTCATCATGAGGAGATGTATGTTCAGGACGAGGAGGACTTTTTACCTGGTCAGGCACTGGAGAACAAGCAGGAGGTCTCTGGTTTCTCCTTTTATTTGGCCTGGCAGAACGCAGAGCATCAGTAAAGCTCACACCAGGATGGACATACATCTCCTTTACTCTTCTTCTGGCCTCTTTTGTAACTGACCCTGTTCTTGTTTCTAATGACAATGACTTCTCTCTCATAAAGAAAGTGCATTGCTGTGATGTTGCAGGGTGTTCTCAACAACAGTAAGGGCAGCACGGCTGTTGAGAACAGGGCGTCCCGTGATAATCCGATCCATAATTCACACACAACCTTGCCTGTTTACAAAACTTGCTTACATGGCCAAAGCGTTGGCAATGGAAACATCACCATAGGTTTTCAACCTAAGGCTCGACTTGGAAGTTAAGATAGCCAGCCTTAACGAAATTGGGTGGTTCCAATCTGTTGAAGGTCAGGATTATGGTTGCGGTAGGTAACCTAGCGCCATTCACAAACCTGGAAATTTAGTGGGCACTTACAACCTTCTGATTGCTTAGTTTTGATACCAGCCTGCCAACATCGTAAACTATTAACTCTCCCGATGGGATAACTCCTTTACAGGTGTTAAATGTCGGGTGCGAAGCATAGTACACGTCTACAGAAGCTAAAGACTGTAAGGTCTTAATCCGCTGATGCTGTTCGCTTGATTTCGCCTCCACTATCAATGCGCCATCATTAAGGGCCACATTTGGGCAGGTTCGCCACATTTTTCAACAAAATCCTCATAGATGTCGAAGATGTCAGCCTTACTAAGAGGACTACCGTTCGCTTTGAAAAGTAAAAATCGGTCGTAATCCAACTTTGGATCGACTTCTGACCCAAAAGGATCAAAGCGTCTACCGTCAGGGTCCAAGGCACGATGACCAGAGACCTCAGAGTTATTTTTGTTAAATTTACCCATAAAAGTAAATATTTTATTTTGGGTTGCTCCTGGAGCCGAGGGCATGCACCAAATCGTCATCGTGAGTCCAAAGAGCGCCCATACAGACCAGACGGGGGTAACCCGCCCCCCCGACTCCCACTGTAGTTTTAAAAACAGTGGAGCCACATAACTGAAATTCTCTGGACTGCGGTGCAAAGACCTCCCAGAAACAAAATGACCCCCCAGGCAACCAAACCTCCTCTAGGGCACGGTCATGCAGATGATGCCCCCTCCCCCAGTGGGCGCATCCGTTGACCCGTACAGAGGCAGAAGTAAGAAGGATCAGTCAAAAAGCATAGCCTGGTCGAGTACCAAGCGACTATGGGGCCCACAAAGCCATAGTGGCAACTTATGTCGAAACAGAAAAAGAAAATGAGAAGGGAGAAGTGAAAAATAGACAAATGTAAAAGAGGGTACCTAAGGTACTAAATAACTAAATTAAACTAACTTGTTAAAAAATAACCTAAATCTACCTAAAGCTAACAAACTACCTAAATAATGGGTATTTTGGAGAAGCAGAAGGGAAACAATAGCAAGAGGAGTTGGAAAAAGGATAGAAATACGAGGGGTGGTGAATAAGTTTTGCAATTTGGGTATAAGGAAACGATATGAGAAAAAGGATTTTATTATTTTTCAATATAACTACCCTCGACTTCAATGCACTTGCGCCACTTGTCCCTGAGGCTTGGAATTCTTGACAACCAGAAATCTCCCGACTGCTGTTTAATCCACTCCTGGACGGCGAGCTGGACATCTTCATCGTCTCCAAACCGGCGTCCACGCAGTACAGCCTTGAGCTGGCGGAATAAAAAGTAGTCGCTAGGGACAGATTTGGACTGTAGGGGGGATGATTGAGCTCCTGGAATCCGCACTCGCGCATGGCAGCTTGTGCAACTCTGGCCTTGTGGACTTTGACGACGTTGAAGTCGATCATGGGGTGTAAGGTTTTTCGGGACCCAACTGGCAGAGACTTTGGTCATGGCCAAATTGTCGTGAATGATGTTGATAACACTTCCATGTGATTTTCCAAGTTCTCACTCGATTTCTTCGACCTTCACCCGTCGATTTTCGAGGATGATCCTCTCCACACGAACCACATTATCCTCGTCGGTCACGTCTGACGGGCGTCCTGGACAGGGGTCATCTTCAAGGGACTCACGACCATGGTGGAACTCCCTATTCCAACGAGCAATGGTTGCATAGGAATGGGCGGTGTCGGTATACACTGCAACCATGCGTTCATGGATCTCCTCTGCATTCTTGCCTTCCTTGGTCACAAATTTGATCACTGCGCGGTGCTCAACCTTCTCTATTGTTGAAAAGTTTGTGACTGACGATCTGCGATCAGCTACTGCTTCTTAAATAGACGAGGCAGGAGCGTGTAGCTGCAGGTTCTCAATTATCATAACTTGTCCTAACACCCCCACAAACAGCCATCCCCCTTCCTCTGCTTTGCCCTACTGATTCGCAAAACCTATTGACCACCCCAGGTAATTGAAAGGAAAACTGAAGGAAGGAGAAGAAGCTAAGCTGGGGTCGGCAAATCACCGCACCCCTTACGGAGGCAAGTTGATGGAGAAATTAATAAATGTTAGATTAGCCTCCTTTCTGGACAGCTGAGGCCATCTGTCTTGTGCACAGAGCGGCTTCTGTAGGTTCCACTCCACGTCGGATGCTCTGCTCCGATTGGAAAATGGCGTCTAAGAGGCCTTCCTTCGTAGACAGCAATACGCCCCGATGTTTCTTCGATCTAGAGAAGGCCTATGATACCGCATGGCGATACGGTATTATGGACACACTCGACACGATGGGGGCGAGGGGACGCCTCCCAATCTTAATATCTGAAATTTTGCGCGATCGTAGATTCCGAGTACGGGTGGGAAGCCCTCTCCGGTCAATGAAGCAGGAAGAGGGTGTCCCGCAGGGAAGTGTCTTCAGTATCGCATTCTTTGCCCTGAGCATCAACGGCATCACCTCGGTGCTGACGGGAGATGTTCTTGCTACGCTCTACGTGGACCACCTTTCGATCTCTTTTGGCGCGCATGAGATGCCAACTCTGGAGTGTCTACTCCAACAGGCATTGAACCACGTCTCTCGTTATGCTGAAGCACGCAAACTTCGGGCTTTCTCGACCAGAACTAAGGTGGTGCAGTTCTGCCACCATCTAATGCTCCACCCTGACCCAGACTCGTTTCTAAATGGGGGTGCGCCTGGAAGTGGTGGACTCGCACCGTTTCCTTGGTCATGGGAGGAATATGGGCAGCTCTCCGGGCTGTTTGGCAAATAAGATGTGAGACGGTTGGAGGGAACCTAAAGTTGAGTACCATTGCGTCGCGACTGTTCCCATGGACATACCCACCAATGCTGCGACGGCTTCAGGTTCCTTTCTGTCGTCTCCGAATTGGACACACTCGCGGGACGCACCGCCATTTGATGGAGCGTTCGCCTGCACCATATTGTGAAGACTGCGTTGTTCCCCAGACTGTTCGGCACATTCTTGTTGAATGTCTCAGTCTAAGTTATCTTCGTGCACGCTACTTGTCCCAGTACTGGGATGAGCAGGGTCGCTACCGCTTGTCCCTTGTACTCGGGACGAGTTCGTGCACACCATCTTGTGGACTTTGCCTTTTTGGAGGAGGCTGGCCTCCTCCAGTTTATTTAACCGTTATTTTTTGTAGGCTCCTCGTTCCAGCCTTCTCCCGACGCCGGAGTGTGCTTGTTGCCCTTTTCCTTGTGGGGGGGAGGAGTTGCATGTTATTTTAATGTAACCTAGTACTAGGCTGTCGTGACTACGGCCACTTATGCCCAAGTAGGCAGTCGCCAGATTGGCTTCCCCCCCAAAAAAAAATTCTGGCCCCCTGTTGCAAAATTTCAGTCTGGGAGAGCTTCGCACCCGCTATCTGTCCTGGTACGAGGTCGAGCGGGGCCACTACCTCTTGTCCCTCGGGACTGGGAGAGTTTTTGTAGGAAGTGCTTGCGCATCATCTATAGTATTTAGTAGTTGTATTTTCAGGCTACGGAGAGAGAAGGGCTTTCCCCCCGGTGCCTGAGCGTTCCCTTTCTTTCTTTTTTTTTTCCTTTTCGATTTAGATTTGTTTTGTTGATGGTGCTTTGAGTTTGTTTGTTGTTGTTTTTAAAGATTCTTAAAATAGGATTGTTCAGTCTTAGGTACCTATGCCCTTGATGGCAGTACCCATTTGAGCACATTAAAAAAATGTCCTGGTAGAAGTATAAAATTTAAATTTGTTAAATTGTCTCTAAATCTTGCACGTTTTTACTTCCTTATGAAGTCATATTTTGGAGGATGGTGGAAGTCAACCTGAGATTGGGTGAGCTGCAATGATGCATTTCAGCTTCTAGCCTGAATTTTAACCCCCTGTGGGGAAATATGTAGAAGAAACCGAAAGCCTGTTAACAAGTCATCCATGACAGTGATCATATTGAGTTCTCTCTCTTTTCACTACCAGGATGAAAAACTACCCCCCTTCATTTTAAATGTTAGAATATCGAGGAAGAGCTGGGGCAGGAGAGTCTCTAGTAACAAAGTGTCCATTGAAAACGGGTAATAAAATAGTCGGGCCTTTATTAGTGGCTGGGATCCACTCGAATATATAACTCTACTAAATCCAGAGGGTTCCCTGTGGTTGCTAACTTCATCCTGGAAGAACTTATATGAAAAAATATATTTTCCGTTTCTACACTAATTTTAGCTTCGTTTTTAGGGGCAAGATCAAAGTGTCTGAAATCAAACAAAAAGCTGAATGTATTCAGCTTAGAGAATTCCTGCATCCATTTTTACACGAGATTGATTTCTTCAGTATGCAAGCAGACGATATCCTGAAAAACGTAGCCACTGAAGATATCTTTACGAATGAAGAAATATTAGGAATCCTAATGACAATAAAGAGGGTATCGGGTGAATTTTCTAACATTCAAAGAGGGGATGAAAATGCTTTGAAATCTGCCCCAAAGATTCATATTTCTTTCCCAAAGTTCCTGCGAAGATACCCCAAACAACGGCGCCTCAATAATCCAGATGACCTCCTCAAAGTCTGCCCAATCATCACCTATTTAAAATGCGACTACAAGACCAAATGGCTCCCAAGTGGAGCATATATGCTAATGATCTTGCAGGCATCAGAAAATATATATTTAAGGCAGATTAAGGCCCGGTCTGACTGTTTCTTAGGGGAGGCCTATTTGGATATCGAAGATGCCGAGTTGGGTGGAGTAACATCCTCACTATCAGGGCCTCCTTGGGTTTTTGATTTACCTGTCATTATTAAAAAAAATGTGAGTTACATCATATATGTAAAAGGCAAAGGAAGAATTTGTAAACACGATTTTGTCATGTTCTCGAGCGAACATTCAGGTATAGAATTCTCTGGGGAAGCGGTTCAGTGCGATATATTCATTAAATATTTCGTTTAAAATGTTATACACTAAAAGTATTTTTTTAAAGTTTTAGTTTTTATTCCATGTATATAATATATGAAACCTAACTCATTAAATATTCCTTTTAGTTTTTACAACTTTTTAAAGTAGAAATTTTATACTTTTACCGGCGGTAGTTTTTTTTTATCCTAATCTAATCACAAATCACAATAATTTAAGCTACCCCCGAAGCCATCCCAAACCTTAAATAATTAGAAGTGCCTTTCCTGCAGCTTCAATTGCACATCATCTTCTGTCAATTCCCAGAGTTTTTTCGCCAATCCTGAATCGGCTGCCAAGTCTGAGCACTTTGCAATCTGTAAAATGAAAATAGAATCTTAGTTCAATGTTGAACTTCTCAATAGCAGATACAGGTTAATGTTAAATAGTTTCGGGAGTATTCAAGAACAAGTGTTTCGAGATATACCCGTGTAGACTACTAGCTGGGCGCTCAGTCTTACATAAGCACGGGCAGATAGCTGACCATAGCCGCTGGAGCTATGTCTGGGCGATTAGTAAAGAGTGCGAATTACGTATAACAGGGTTTAGATTAATGGCTTACCAAGTTGCAGTTCAAAGGATATATAAAGACAATAAATACCCCAAAATATAATTTTAATATATATGTAAATGGGGGAAATTTATATATATATATATATATATAAAATAAATAAATTTCCCCTTTTTATATATATATATATATATATATATATATATATATATATATATATATAGGAAAAAGGGGATAACAAATTACTTATGGTAGTTAAATGAATTAAGTGAAGATTAACGAGGTAATCTGGGGATGACCATACAAGATCACTTTACCTTCAAGCGCGGGCGAATTGGATGCGAGGGGAGGGGAGACAACGGCGCAGGGGGGGGGGGGGGTAGACAAAGGCGCAGAGTCCTGACTAGGAGGACTCGAAGATGGGATTGGATTACTTCGTGATGAAGAATTAGATTTTATCTGCTCAACTCGAGACGATTCTGCTGATCGGCAGGGAGTCTCAGTTTCGAAAGACGGGAATCTTGAACATAAGAGGGCCGCACAACCCTCCTGGAAGAAGCGGGCTCGATAGCTTTCCTCTGAACAGGGGTTAAAGCTTAACGAAGGTAGATCTGCTGACGAGATCTTCAACAGCGTAAGACGATGAGTTACGGGGGAGCCACGGGAAACGGACGGAATGAATGAATAGTGCATTGAAAATTTAAAAGCTGCGTAGCCCAGATGGACTATCTCGCAGCCAAATTCACTTATGGGCGGTGAATTTAAAATTATTATTTTTAAAATATTGCCATATTAAAATACATAAAAAAGCATAAATGTCCTTGGGACCAAAATTAGTTTAATAGGCAATATTAAGTCGGTTAAAATCTTTTAACAAAAAATAACTATTAAAAAACTCAACAAAATGTAAAAACATAAACTATGAATAGATCAACAATAAATATATAAAACTATTTTAAATTTTGTTTAAAAGATTGCTTTCTTTTAGGAAGGTTAGTATCTTAGTCACGTTAAAGAAACAATGGGTCTCAGAAAAGATGCCCCGCAGAGCCTGCTGGGGGGCCATCTCTCTGGTAATGAAGGGAAAAGTCGTCCTTCTGAGATTCCTTAGCAATGGGCATTCTACAAATATATGGAGGACAGATATTTGTACACCACACAGAATGCACATAGGTGGAGGCAGCCCACTCATTAAATGCTCATGGGTGAGCCGGCAATGGCCTATCCTCAGACGGACAAGCGCAACCTCCATTTTACGATGTCTAGTTGTATGTGGCCATGGGTGAACGGAGGGTTTTATGGAGTGGAGCTTGGTGGGAGGGAGCTCACTCCACCTCTTCTGCCATAGGCCGACCACGTATTCATTGATCAGAGGATAGGCATCGCAGAGTGGGACTGGGGCCACTGGAGCTGTCCCCAGTGATGCTGCTTCTTTGGCTGCAGCATCTGCCCTCTCATTGCCTGGGATGCCCACGTGACTAGGCACCCAGCAAAAGGATATCTCGTGGATGGGCGATAGTCGTAGGAGCCACCGCTGGATCTTGGAAACCAACGGATGGCTCGAACCGAAAATCACCCAACATTTGAAGCGAACTAAGGGAGTCTGTAAAGATAGTATGAGAACCAGATGGCCTGCCAGCTATGATAGTCAGTGCCGCCATCATAGCAACGAGTTCCGCTGTGAATTCGGAAGCTGCGTTTGGCAGGCGGACCAATGCTGTCTCAGATGGAAAGACAGCAGCTGCTCCAACTTTGTCCGGTGACTTGGACCCATCGGTGAACACAAAAGTGCTATGCCGATGTTGAGAGGAGTGGTCGCCATACATGGCTCTCAATACTACAGGCAGGTGGTGATCCTTGGGCCTATCAGCTAGTTCCCTACATACCATTACAGGTGGTATGAGCCACGGGGGGGTCTTTGGCATGGTAAAGGGAATCACTGAGAACTCCCTTAGTTGCGCAGTGTGCTCGGCCATACGCAGAGCAAAGGGGCGAGCCAGAGATGGAGATCTATCGTATGAGGCCACTGTCCGTGTATTGAACATGCACTCATACACTGGCGTCTGCGGTAGTTGCTCAAGTCTAAGGAGGTAGTTTAAATTAGATTTGAGCCTGTGATAGGGAAGGGGGAGAACCCCGTTCTCTGCGTAGAGGCTCCACACTGGGGAGGACTTAAAGGCTCCAGAAGCCAGGCGCACACCCTGGTTACGCACAGTGTTTAGTTTTTCGAGAATGGATGGCGAGGCAGAGGAGTACACCTGTGATCCATAGTCTAGCTTTGATTGGACCAATGCTAGATACAGGAGCCACAGGGTACGTCGATCACTTCCCCAAGAAGTGTGAGACAACAGTTTCATTATGTCCATTCTCTTTAAACAAGACCTTTTCAAGGCGTCCACATGGTGCTGGAAGGAAAGCCTTGAATCAAATATGACCCCCAGATATTTGAAATGGGGCTCAAAATCTATAGGCACACCATATAGCGACAAAAGGGGGGGGGTCCCATGTCACTAACTTATGCCCATAAAAGTGAACAGCCTTGGTCTTTACTGCGGAAAAGCGGAAACCCTTGGAGGAAGCATTTTCAGCTACAGTGCTTATAGATCGCTGTAGCTTACGGACGATAAATGAGAGTCTGGGCGAAGAACAAATGAGCGCCAGATCATCCACATATAACGTCGACGAAATCTCGAGAGGGAGATTTCAAACAATGCTATTAATGGCCACAGAGAAGCAGGTGACACTGAGGACACTTCCCTGTGGCACACCCTCAACTTGGTCCACGGGCTCCGATAAGGTGCCTCCAACCCTTACGCGTAGTGTGCGTCGCATCAGAAATTGCTCGACAAACCTGGGGAGGTAACCCCGCAGGCCCCAATCATGGAGTTGTTTAAGGATACCACGCCTCCAGGTGGTATCGTATGCTTTCTCAATATCAAAGAAGACAGCGATGGCGTGCTGCTTCTTTGAAAAAGCATCTCTTACGAGTGACTCCATTCGGACAAGCAGGTCTGTCGTACTCTGCTTTTTCCTGAACCCTGATTGAGAAGGAGATATGAGATTTTGAGTCTCCAAAAACCAGACGAGTCTGAAATTGACCATTCTCTCAAACACTTTACATGGACAACTGGTAAGAGCAATGGGGCGGTAATGGGTGGGCTCCGTCCCGTCCTTTCCTGGTTTGCGGAATGGAAGGACTATGGCCTCTCTCCACATGGAAGGGAAGCGGCCCTTGATCCAAATCCAGTTGTAAATGTCCAGTAAATGAGAGAGAAGGGATGGATGCATATTCCTAATCATATCATAGGAAATGCCATCCGATCCGGGGGCAGTGGATCTACAGTGCTTCAGTGCATTATGGAGCTCATGGATAGAGAAGAGTCGGTTGTAAGACTCGTTATCCATGTTAGGCTCCACAAAGTTGAGCGGTTGCTGCTCCTGTTGGAGCCTAAAGCACTGGAATTGCATCTCATAATTATCTAGGCTTGAGATGCTAGCAAATGATCTGGCCAAGACATTGCAAATATGGGACAAGTCCCCCAACAATTCTCCAGCTTGGACAATGTTGGGAGCTGTAAAGCCATTGGATTTGCCCAATAGCTTTTTGACCCTTTTCCACACTTTGTCTATAGGCGTTTGCCAACTTATCGACGCGATGTAACCCTCCAACGAGGTCTTTCGAGCCTGTCGAAGGATGCGTCGCCGTGCTGTCCTTGCTCTGTTACGAGCAATTTTATTTACCATCGTAGGGGAGCGATGGTAACGTCGGCATGCCATTTTACATTCAGTCACGGCTCTCGAGCATTCAGCCGACCACCAGGGAACTTGTGGTCCGCAAGCGGTTGAGCCGGAGAGCGGGATGGAGGAGTTAGCCGCTTTATTGACGTGGACTAGGAGGTCATCGATAGCCACGTCAATATCTTCATGAGGGAAAGACCCGTCATGGCTCGAGAGGTGCCTGAATTTAGGCCAGTTTGCTTTTTTTGCATTCCATTTTTTACTAGGTGGTGTAGGGGGACCACCTGTACATGGCGCTATAATAATGGAGAAGTGATCGCTGCCTCGCAAGTCAGGATCCACTGCCCAGTCAAAATCAGCTCTACAGCTTGGTGAACAGAGGGACAAGTCCACGCATGTAGAGCTGCTCGTCTGGATGTGAAATGATGTATGACTGCCATCGTTTAGAAGGCAGACATCATTTTCGCCCAGAAATTTCTCAATCATGTTTCCCCTAGGGTTCTTATCATGTTCCCCCCAAAGGGGGTGTCGAGCATTAAAATCCCCAATCGATAGAAAGGGGGGAGGGAGCTGTTTAATTACCTCTACTAGTTTTCTAGCTAGAGAGGCTGTGTCTTTTTCCTCACTAGGAGGGAGGTAAAGCGAGCAGACCGTATAGTGGCGATGGGAGAACAGGCGGACAGCGACCGCCTGCAGGTCTGTCGCAAGGTCGATCTGGTTGTGGGGAACCCTGCTGTTGATGAGCACAGCAGAACCATGGATTGGTTCTATAGGGTTCTTATAGTATCCCACAAAACCAGGAATATTGGGTACACTACGAGTACCCAAGCAAGTTTCCTGTAAAGCTATACAATCAGGATTGTAGTCTTTAAACAGGAGCTTGAGTTCTTCCCACTTGGGGAAGAGACCTTGGATGTTCCAATGAATTATTGGATACATCCTTACCTCTTTAAGACAATCATCCTACCCTTAGGGGTAGGAGGTTTTGGTTTTATACTACCCGTAGGGGTAGTTTTGGTCATACCAATTACCGGTTTTGGGTATGACTCTGGAGGCATCGGGAGCGTTAATTTAGCTCTCGGCTTTTCTTTTAAACGTGGCAATTTTGTTAGCTGGCTATACGAAATGACTGTCTTGACTGGAGAAGCAGATGTGGGAGCATCTCCATCAGTCATTTCGTGAGCCGATGACATCGACTTGGCTGGTGATGGTGGCAGCGATTGTTCGGCTGGCGAAGGATTCTTGGAATCTGATGGTTGGTTCGGCTCCTCCTTGGATAAGGGGGCAGCCTCTACTACAGCTGTTTCCTGTGATGGGGTACAGGTTGATTCCTTCTCACTTTGGGCTCGAAGGAGTTCCAAAGCAGTATCAGCAAGGGGTGGGTTGCTGACTACTCGCTTTGGGGCTGTAGTTCTCTGTTCTTTTGGGGCAGGATGGATGTCCAGAGCTGGAATAGACACCACCTGCGGCCCAATCCGATTCACATCCACGTCTTGTGGAGCGGTGGCAAAGTGTTTTGCCACTCTTGGTGAATCGGGAGAGGATGGAAGGTTTCTCTTCTTTGTGCCATCAGAAGCTAGGCTAGATTTTGGTGAAGAGTTTTCTCTACCGATTGATCGTGGTTTCGGTCGAGGGGGGCTCTTAACCTTTTCAGGTGTGCGTGGAGATGCGGGTTTAGGATTAGGAGAACCCCTTACCTGTTGAGGCACATCTCTGCGCGGAGACCTGGGTTTTGGTTGTGGAGGACTTCTTGTTTGTTCAGGAGAGCCTGTAGATGGTCTCTGGCTTCTCCCCTTCTTTGGCGTGGCGGTGCGCAGAGCATCCGCGAAGCTCACGCCAGGCTGAACGTAAGTCTCCCTAACTCTTCGTCTAGCCTCTTTATAGCTCACCCTGTTTCTATTTCGAACAGCAATGACCTCACTCTCGTAGAGGAAGAAGGTGCATTGCTGTGATGTGGCAGAGTGGTCTCCGCCACAATTGGGGCAGCACGGCTGTTTGGAACAGGGTGTTCCGTGAAATTCTGCTGAGCAGTTTACACAAATCATTTCGCTTTTACAAAACTTGCTTACATGGCCAAAGCGTTGGCAATGGAAGCACCGCCGGGGGTTTTCGACGTAAGGCTTGACTGGGATGTTAAGGTAGCCAGCCTTGACGTACTTAGGCGGTTCCAATCTGTTGAAAGTTAGGATTATGGTGGCGGTAGGGACCCTAGCGCCATTCACAAACCTAGAAATGCGATGTGCACTTGTTACTTTCTGATTGGCAAGTTTTGTCACCAACCTGTCGATATCATACTCAATGAGTTCACCCGATCGAATAACACCTTTGGAGGTATTAAATGTCGGGTGAGACGCGGATGATACATTCACTGAGGCTAACTTTTCGAGAGATTGAATTCTCTTTTGCTGCTCATTAGACTTGGCCTCGACAATCAATGCGCCATCATTGCGCGGCCACATTTGAGCAGGTTCGCCACACTTGTTTACGAAGTCGTCAAAGACATCAAAGATGTCAGCTTTGCTAAGAGGACAACGTTCGTTGCTGGATTTGAGTACAATAAAGCGGTCATAATCCAGTTCTTCGTCTACTTCTGATCCAAAAGGATCCAAGCGACGAAGATCTCTGCTTTTTTTCACGGTGACCAGAGGCCGGCGGTCTCTGGGATGAGTTTTTTGAAAGTTTACCCATATGATTTTGATTTTTATAAGTGGTGTCTCTGGAGCCGAGGGCATGTACCAAATCGCCATCATGAGTCCGTAGAGCGCCCATACAGTCCAAACAGGGTAGCCCGCCCCCCGACTCCCACTGTTGTTTCAAAAACAGCGGAGCCGCATAACGGAGTTTTACTGGACTGCGGTGCAAAGACCTCCCGAAAGCAAAACAACGACCCAGGCAACCAAACCTACCTCCGTGGCACGGTCCTGCGGACGATGCCCCCAGTGGGTACATCCGTCGACTCGTACAGAGTACACATACTGACTAGGACCAAGTGGGCCGAAAGTGCGCTGGGGTTCAGATACACAGTCGCCCCACAAGGTTATTTGGGGATGCCGGAGTGATGCCAGTGTTTGGTCATCAAACCGCCTCATGGGGTTCCCCTCACCCACCTTTTATGTTGGTGTGAGGTCACCTAGCCCTTGTGATGCCATTCACTAACTGCAGGGCCACAGCAAAGACAACCATATGGGCCAGAAGTGTGCTGGTGTCCATACACACAACTGCCCCAGAAGGTTGGTGGGTACCCTTAGTCAGGCACCCAAACCAGGATATCCCGCCTGGTGTTCGGACGTTGGGCACACGCTCAGTTAAAAAGCAGGGGCACCACGTGAAGGTGGTGTGCCAACATTTAGGGAACATAGGCTATGAGTTGCGCGATATTCCCCATCGCCCCCGGAAACGGACGGAGGTCTGGACGGAGTGAATGGCGGGCTTTCAATCAGCTCGGGAGATGGTGAGTTTCGGGTTAAATACACGAGTGGCTGTTCTGACAGACGCCTCAGGGCATTGCGGTCCCAAAGGGATTCTTGGCGCTAGTTTAAGCAAACACAATTCACGATAACGCGTCGTTCCAGACAATGAAACGCGCCTCGCGATATGGGGAAGGGTTAATATGGCCGCGCACGGCGTTATCGCATGGGAGGGAGGAACGATCGGCGTCTGAAAACAAACACACCTGGGACGGGTGTTAAGCGAGTGACTGATTTTTCATCGACTTTATAAACTTCTCACGCTGGCTCACGTGGTCTTGAAAGAATAGAGAGGTATTTCCAAGGGGCTTTCTCTCAGGGTGGTCCTTCGAAGGCATTCCCTCACAAAGTGCTATTTAAATAGAGGGTTATCTTCTCTAAGCCTTTAGTGATCGGGTTTGATATACTTTGTTGTACAAGTATTTCTCCCTAATATTTTAGGACGACTATCAGTTCTTTCATTTCATATATTAAATTTTTTTCAACGCCTTATTAAACCACATTAAGAGTGAAAAGTGGAATCGCAGCTCTTCATATGGCACCATACGTAAAAACACGTGGCACGAATCTCCTAAGACAGAATCAACAGAAAGAAACTACTAACTGTTCTCAACAGTATGACGTACAGGTGCCTATATTGATACAAAACCTTTCACGCCCATATGCTTTAAACAATACAATAACGGGGGGAGTTATGACCTTCTTCAATGCCACAATTGGGGGGGGGGGGCTTCGATACAGTTGATAGCACCGAGAGAAGAGGATGGGGGTATAGTACTAGGCACCTCTTTCTACATTCCATGAGTAAATATCAAGGAAGCGTGATCGCCGATGAATTGCAGACAACTAGGAATATCATAGTGAGATTAGAAAGGTATAGGGACAGTAAAATAAACAGAGGAAAGAGCTGCAACCTTTAAAATCCTATAAGTAATGGGGGAGGAAATTGAAGGTGATGCCTGATCGAATAGGCAAGCAGTTGAGCTCAAGAATAAGGGGCGTTGGCCAAAACTTCTCCGGTGGAGAAGAACAGGGCTACAACGTTGTAAACTAGGCTACGGGTAAGGAAGTCTAGGGCGATAGTTCTTTTGCGGTTTGCGCCATTAGGCACCTCCTACGCCTTACAATTAAGAAATCATCATTCCAACCATCCCAGTTCAAGATGGAATCCACCGAGATGTGAGTTAAGTAATTAAGGCGGGATCTACAGAGACGGGAGTTCAGTAATCAAAGACGGGATCTACAGAAGCGAGAGTTACAGTAATTAAAGCGGGATCTCCAGAGACGAAAGTTATAGTAACCGATGCGGGATCTACAGAGACGAGAGTTACAGTAATCAAGGCGGGATCTACAGAGAGGGGAGTTACAATAATCAAAGGCGGGATCTATAGGGTCAGGAGTTACAGTAAACGAGGCGGGAGTTACGGTAATCGAGGCGAGAGTTACGGTAATCGAGGCGGGATCTACATATACAGGAGTTCAGTAATCAAAGACGGGATCTACAGAAGCGAGAGTTACAGTAATTAAAGCGGGATCTCCAGAGACGAAAGTTATAGTAACCGATGCGGGATCTACAGAGACGAGAGTTACAGTAATCAAGGCGGGATCTACAGAGAGGGGAGTTACAATAATCAAAGGCCAGATCTATAGTCAGGAGTTACAGTAAATGAGGTGGGATATACAGAGACGGAGATTACAGTAATAAACGCGGGATCTACAGAAACGGATGTTATAACAATTAAAAGTGTGACCTACAGAGAAGGGGGTTACAATAATCGAGGTGGGATCTAAAGACACGGAATTTCATTTATTAAGGCTGGATCTACAGAGACGGAAGCTACATTAATCAAAAGCAGAATCTACTGAGACGGTAGTAACAGCAAACTAGGTGGGATCATTAGAGCCGGAAATTACAGTAATCGAGGCGTGATCTACAGAGACGGGAGTTACAATAATCAAAGACGGCATCTACAAAGACGAGAGTTACAGTAATTGAGGCCGGATCTACAGAGAAGGAAGTTGAGTAATCAAGCCGGGATCAACAGAGACGTGAGTTATTATAATCACCGGTGGGATCTACAGAGACGATAGTTACAGTAATGGAGGCGTGATCTACAGAAAAGGGAGTTACAATAATCAAAGGCAGAATATATAGATGAGAGTTATAGCAAACAAGGCGGGATCTGTAGAGCTGGGAGGCACAGTAATCAATGCGTGATCTAGAGAGTCTGGGGGGGAAGGAGAGGTTACAGTAATCAAGGCGGGATCTACAAAGATGGGAGTTAACTTAATCGATGTGGGATCTACAGAGACGGGAGGTACAATAATCAAAGGCGGCCTCTACAGAAACTGGAGTTACAGTAATCGAGGCGGGATCTACAGAAATGGGATTTACAATAATTAAAAGGGTGATCTACAGAGACGAGAGTTACATTAATCGAGGCGTGATCTGCAGAGATGGGGTTACGGTAATCGAGGCGGGATCTATAGAGACTAGACTTACAAAAATAAAAGGTTGGATCTTCAGAGAGAAGATTTACAGTATTTGAGGTGGGATATACAGAGATGGGAGTTACAGTAATGGAGGCTGGATCTACAGAGACGGTAGTTATCGTATTCAGGGCGGGATCTACAGAGACGAGAGTTACAATAATTGAAGGCCGCATCTAAAGAGATGGGAGTTACAGTAATCGACGCCGGATCTACAGAAACAGGAGTTACAATAGTCAAAGGCGGGATCTCTAGAGATGGGTGTTACAGTAATCGAGGCAGGATCTACATGGACTGGAGTTACATTAATCAACGGTGGGATCTACAGATACGATAGTTACAGTAATCGAGGTGGGATCTACAGAAATCTGAGTTACAATAATTAAAGGGGTGATCTACAGACACGGGAGTTACAGTAATCAAGGCGGGATCTCCAGAGACGAGAGTTCAGTAATTAAAGCAGGATCTACAGCGAAGGGAGTTATATTTTGAAAAGTGGGATCTACAGAGATGAGAGTTAAATTACGAAGGCCGGTCAATAAGTTTTGCGAATCGGTAGGGCAAAACAGAGGAAGGGGGATGGCTGTTTGAGGGGGTATTAGGACAAGTTATGACAAGTCAGGACCTGGAGCCGCACGCTCCTGCCTCGTCTATTTAATAAGCAGTAGCTGATCATCAGTCACAAATTTTTCAACAATGGAGAAGATTGAGCACCGCGCAGTGATCAATTTTTGACCAAGGAAGGCAAGAATGCAAAAGAGATCCATGAACGCATGGGTGCAGTGTACACCAACACCACACCTTCCTATACAACCATTGGTCGTGAGTTCCTTGAAGATGACCCCCGTCCAGGAAGCCCGTCAGACGTGACCAACGAGGACAATGTGGCCCGTGTGGAGAGGATCATCCTCGAAAATTGACGGGTGAAGGTCTAAGAAATCGAGCGAGAACTTGCAAGTGTTATTAACATCATCTACGACAATTTGGCCATGACCAAAGTCTCTGCCCGTTGGGTCCCTAGAAACCTCACGCCCCATTATCGACTTCAACGTCGTCAAAGTCCACAAGGCCAGAGTTGCACAAGCTGCCGTGCGCGAGTGCGGATTCCAGGAGCTCAACCATCCCTTCCCTACAGTCCAGATCTGGCCCCTAGCGACTACTTTTTATTCCGCCAGCTCAAGGCTACACTGCGGGGACGCCAGTTTGGGGACGATGAAGATGTCCAGCTCGCCGTCCAGGAGTGGATTGAACAGCAGTCGGGAGATTTCTGGTTGTCAGAAATTCGAAGCCTCGGGGACAAGTGGCGCAAGTGCATTGAAGTCGAGGGTAGTTATATTGAAAAATAATAAAATCCTTTTTCTCATATCGTTTCCTTATATCTGAATTGCAAAACTTATTGACTGCCCCTCGTAATTAAGGCGGGTTATACAGAGACGGGAGTTACAGTAATCGAGGCGGGTTCTACAGAGACGGGAGATACAATAATCAAGGCGGGATCTCAAGAGCTGGGAGTTACAGCATTCGAGGCGGAATCTAGAGAGACGGGAATTACAATAATCAAAGGCGAGATCTAAAGAGACGAGAGTTACTGTAAACGAGGCGGGATCTACAGAGACGGGAGTTACAGTAATTAAAGCGGGATCTACAGAGACGAGAGTTATAGTAATCGAGGCGGGATCTGCAAAAACGGGAGTTACAATAATCAACGGTGGGATCTAAAGAGACGATAGTTACAGTAATGGAGGTGAGATCGACAGAACAGGGAGTTACAGTAATCGAGGCGGGATATACATAGACAGGAGTTACACTAATCAAAGGCGGGATCTCCAGAGATGGGAGTTACAGTAATCAATGCGGGATCTACAGAGACTGGAGTTACAATATTAAACAGTGGGATCTTCTGAGACAGGAGTTACACTACTCGAGGCGGGATCTACAGAGATTGGAATTACAACAATTAAAGGTGTGATCTACAGAGACGAAAGTTACAGTAATCGAAGCGGGATCTACAGAGACGGGAGTTGCAATAATCGTGGCGAGATCTACAGAGACGGGAATTACAATAATTAAAGGCGAGATCTTCACAGACGGGAGTTCGGTAATCAAGTCGGGATCTACAGAGACGGGAGCTACAGTAATCAATGCAGGATCTACAGAGACGGGAGTTAGATTATTTAAGGCGGGATCTACAGAGATGGGAGTTATAGTAATCGAGGCGGGTTCTACAGTGACGGGAGTTATAGTAATCGAGGCGGGTTCTACAGAGACGGGAGTTACAGTAATCAAAGGCGGGATCTACAGAGGCGGGAGTTACAGTAATCGAGGCGGGATCTACAGAGACGGGAGTTCCAGTAATCAAGGCGTGATCTACAGCGATGGGAGTTACAGTAATCGAGGTGGGATCTACCACGACGGGAGTTACACTAATTGAGGTGGGATTTACAGAGACGGAACTTATAATAATTAAGGCCTGATCTACAGAGACGGGAGTTACAGTAATTGAGGTGAGATCGAACTGGGCAAGAGTCGAAGTAATGAAATCATGGATGACGACCTAAAATCTTGTTATCAGGGAACTCGTGGATAAATGGATAATTAAGATAAAAAACAATAAACTATCATTTGTAAAGTTAGGCCTAGAGAGGGTATCGAGTGACTTACGGATTTGTAACCGTGAGTGAATGGAACAAAAACCCACTAAAACTTAGTTGTTTCTACGTCAGACCACATGCAATAAGGTGGCATACCATTACCCCTTCACTGTTGTCATTGCACAATAATATAAAATCTAAAAAAACAAAAGCAGAATAGGGAAAATGATAGATATAATTACGCCACCTAAATTTATGTTGGGCTTAAGCTCGCCATCCTGATCTATTTTTTATCTCGCCATTTTTTATCTACCAGTTAGAGCAAAGTATATCATGGTTGACGGCTGAGTAAGCTAAAGAGAGTAAATATAATTCAGTTTCACCAAACGATTAACAGAAAAAAACTGCCATAAAGTAAAGTTAATCTTTATTCACCGAATCACTGATGGCGTCTGGTGCACAAGGTGATGGTATCTTTTAACGGGGTAAGTTGAGACTCTGCAGACTCAGGGTAAGTATAGACAGTATTACTACTATACCTTACAGTCGGAAAAATATTCGCCAGTCACGCGGCCACCTTCGTCCGAGACTGCCAAATGAATTGATGTCTGGGCTCCTAATTCGGGGGTCTGGCGACGAAACGCTATTGTTAGTCCTAGTGATCTCAACCTACACGACATCAGTTTTTCTAACTTTAAACATTTTTAAACAAAGTTTTATTGATGTTTGACATCCCGCACTGACATCTTTTTGTAACCTAACTTGCCGGACACATACACACACACATACACCATGTCTATAATCGTATATTCTTGTCTTAAGGGGAGTTAGCTATAAATCACATTGTCACGCAAAGGAGAAGCCTCGTGTAGACTTACAGCTGGTACCTGAAATGACAGGAAATTGGGATCTTGTGCTCCACCTCTGGTTGTTTCAAATCATTCTGAGACTATCTGGCTTCTATACCTCAAAGACCTTTCCGCTTTGGCCCTTTTATTCATACTTTATTTACAATAATTTTATTTTGACCGGAGGCTAATTTAGCAGTCTAGTCGCCGATCAGCTTTCATCTATTAATCCCTGGTCGGAGTTGGGAAAAAGGCCCCCTGAATCGATGCGTCCTGGTTGGAATCGTTACCATGTGAAGACATGTGTGGAGTTACCACGGCGCTGTTATCACTACCATCACCTAGGTTACACAAATAAAACTTGTCGACGTGCCAAAATGACTCGTAGCCAAAATATGAGTTAAATATTCCAAGTCTGTGGATGACAAAGATGTTTCATGTAAGGCGAAGTGTGTAAATTGTGGTAGATCGCACCCTGTTTGTTCTAAGCATTGCGATTAGTATTTGTTTGAAATATCCTTGACATCAAGGCTGCCGACCGCGATTCGTTTGTAGAATTAAATTAAAAGGGATAAAAACCTACCGCCCAAACCGATGGATTTTCACTGGCAGCCAATCCATTTTAAAGGTATATAACAAATAAAACAATGAACTATAAGGGTTGAATAGTAAGAAAAGCTATTAGAAAGGAGGGTTTTAGGAATGGCAAGGAAAATGGCAAAAGACTAAAATGAAAGGCAGGGCTGTAAACTAATGGCATCTCCAGACAACAGAAGGTTAAAGTAGCAAAAGGAGAATCATTAGATCGCTATGAAAGGAATACGAGGGTAAAAAAATTAGAAAGCAATTTATTAAAAATAATGACAATGGGCCAAAGATTAAGACCTTCATGGGCAAGAGCTGGCCAGAGGGAGATGGGTACAAAAGGAATCTTTAACTAAAACTAGTTGCTTACAGATAGGGGACGGCACAGACATAAAAGGTTTGAGAAACAAGAAAATTGTAGGCGCCTACAAAGGCAGGACAATCTTGGATCAAGTGGGGGTACTGATCTTACCCCAGCGCACGATAGATATCTCGGGTCCTCACCTGAAACTAGGTGGTTGTGTGTCAGCCGTGTTTGGCCGATTCAGAGGCGGCAAAGAGCTACCTCAGAGTGGGACCTCGGATATCTAGATGACCAAGGCTGAACGGAATTTTTTTATAATCCACAATTTCGAATTGCTGTAGCTACCACACTCCCACTGCCAAAAAGCCTATGGGGGAGGGGGGCTCTACTTATTATAACTTTTCTTGTTTATCAATATTATACTGCGTGATTTTCTATATGCGAATCTGGTTACTTTTCTCCTTGTCTGAAGTTGCCCCTTGAAACATTGTCTTGCATTTAATTGACTCTTGGTATTCTTATTGGCTGAGATTCCTACTTCATTATGTTGAGTTGTTGGCTGAGTTAATTCTTGATCTTCGTAATTCTTTCCGTGACTTGAATGCATCTTCATATTAACTTGCATTTATCTTGATGTGATGATTCCTTCCAAATTCTTGATCACGTGATGATTTATCCTTGATGCTTCTTGATAATGGGACGAATTCTTCTTACTTCTTGATGACGGGATGAGTTCTTCTTGTTTCCTGATGGCGTGATGATTTTTTGATGAGTTGAGACGAGTTAGCCCTTGAAGTCGTTTTCTTTCCGTTTTCCTTGACAGCGGTTTTCTCTTGAGTCGATTTCTTGAGGTGTCCATAAGGCGTTTTCCGTTTTCTTCTGGGATCTTCTCCTTTAAATATTGTGGACTGTCTAGGGTCGATCTCGGGTCTTTGAATCCAGAGGCCAGCACTCTGCCGTCACGCTACGGCCAAGTCCGTCCTGACTTGGTAATTTAATGGGCTATTTATATTCTCGCTTTTGGAAGGAGGTTTTTCTCTTATACATCTTCGCACCCCTACAAGCCCACATGTACTTTCTAAGGGTTGTGAAGAAGTTCCTATACGGTAGAGCTGCAGAGTGGGCAGGAACACACTGGAAAGTTGCACGGGCCACTCGGTCCGCACGCCCATTTCCACGAATCCTGGCGTGGCTAAGGGTCCAACAAAATAAAACCCTTGTACTTCGAACCCTTCCAAACCAACCATGATCGAATATCCTGCACCAAGGGAGGGGGGGGGATAAAAGAACGGATTGACTCCAAAACACTTCTAAAACGAATAAAAAAATTATAAAATCAGTAAAAGCTATAAGTTAAAGTTAGTTGAAAAGCTAGGAGAATAGCTGAAAGTTCAGCTTTAAATATAGATCCAGAGTCAGCTGTAGAGACACCTTGGAGTAAAACACATCCGCACAAACACCTACACCGTGATCTGACTTCGAACCTTCATTATATATTGGGCATAAGGGTGCATGGAAGGAGGCAGTCTCCAGGAATAGTAAACAAAGTATGCAATGGTTTATGGACCCCTTTTGAAAATGACAACTGCCGGTATATATGTTGAGGGGATAGAGGCTTAAAGTGGGCACATAGGCCAAATTTGGAATACAGCAGGGACACCTAGACGTAAGAGGAGGTCACCCATTCTGAGTCCCAGAGGTCTAGGCATGGACGGTAGTCTGACATAGCGTGGTACAGTTAAAGCTGTAAAAGGAAACCAGTGAACTGTGGTACTTGTTATCTTCTGCAGCAGGAAGATATAGCGAAAATACACGTGAAGGATATGAAAAAAAGAGTGGCAGAACGTTTCTCTCGTCATACAGACTATTGACAGGTGATTGGCCAAAAGTGAGGCTGGGTTTCACAAATCAGGGGGTATGGAGATTTCAATGCCCCGAGAGCACTCGAGGTGATTTCTGAGTCGCTAAAGATAACAATCAGGTTTGCGAACAGGAAAGGACGTGGTGAATTACAACCAGCTCGTCCGTGAAATTGGATGATCGCCTGGCTCAGCACCGCTGAATTAAAACAAAAGGTATACAGGATGGAAACGGACCTCCTAAAGAGACTTGAAGGCATACGTATACACTGGTATGGTTTTAGCGTGAAAGGAAGTGTGCTACAAAAAGGCCAAACGCAATACTCCCGGAGCAGTAGAAGCTTTGGGAGCAGAGGATTGGTGACAAATAGTCAAAGGTGGTACCCTCAAGGGTGGCATCCTGGGCAGAACCAGAGGCGCCACCGACCAGAGAGCTATACCGAGCTCTCAAAGGAGTTGCCTGGCCCTAAACCCAAAGGGCTTAGGGTATGACTGGCGTCTCTCGGCGGCATAGGCACCATCGAGATCAGCTGCGGATGCAGTGAGAGGGGGATCGAGTCCACCTTCCGCAATACACGCTCGGCTGCAGATGCATAAAATTTGCATCCATAGTCGAGCTTCGAACGAAAAAATGATCGATAAAAAAATAAGGCAGTAGCCGTATCAGCACCCCAGGCGCTGAATGTCACGGAACGAAGAATATCCATGGCGCGGGCACAAGAGACCCTAAGGCTGCAAATATGAGCCTCCGAGGTGAGGCGTCGGTCAAATACAAGAGTCCATCACTTCCAGGCACACCCCATTGAGAAAAAAAGCCTGGGTCAAGGTGGAGCAGTAAATGACGGCAGAAATGGACCAACTTATTTTTGGACAAGGAAAACTTAAGCCTATAGGCTTTGTCATAGCGAGAGACGCTGTTCAATGCCTGTTCGAGTCGACGCTGCAGAGTTGGCATCTGGGCCGCGCGCAAAAGGTCATGTACGTAGAGCGTAGCGAGAACATCTTCGGGCAGCACCGAGGTGATGTTGTTGATGCTCAGGGCAAAGAGTGTGCCAGTGCGGACACTTTCCTGCGGGACACCCTCTTCCTGCCACATTGCACCGTTTCGCCTTACGGGAAACGGTCACGATGGGGTAAGAAGCCCTTGGTTTTATCTGAGGCTGCATGTGAACCATTTATGCCGCCAGCTCTACCAAGGGAGCTCCTGGGGTGGGTAGAACCCTCAGAAATGGGCACGGAAACGACCTTGCTTGTAGGCCTGGAGGGGCCAGGAGCAGAGGGTGTCTTTCTTAATATTAAGGCATAAGACGTCAGGTGCAGAGCCGAGCACGACAGGACCAAGTCCTTAGCCTTGAATAATTAGAGATGATCCATATCCTGAACCACATTGCTTCCCAGAAGAAGGAAGTGGCTATCAGCAATTGACACACTTGGTCACACACGATTTGGACTTATCGTGTGCGGCCTTTGAGCACCTCACACAGATATCGGGTAACCCCAAATTTGTACATCTACAGGTGAGATTTGTATGGCCAAAACGGTAGCAGTAGTAGCACCTCAACGACAGTGGCACGAATGCCTTCACGGGATAGCTATACCAAACGACACGCACCGTCTCAGGGAGTCTGTCACAGTCGAACGTGACGAAGAATGTAGGGAAGCGCCATTGATGGATACAAAGTGCGGGTAAAAAAAGTTGAGGGGATAACCATAATGATAAATAATAATAGCACTGTACAACAAATTTCAGTGTCAAGAAAAAAAACATAGATCTCGTGTGCATTTTATTATGAAATTGAAAGTGCTGAATTCGATTTCGATGACAAAAAAGTTCCCATCACGTAAAGTTTTCTTGTAAATTACTGATTTAATAATTATGCAATCGATACCGATTTCCAGCATACCTTAAATATATTTCACTCCCAAAGTTAGAGTAAATGTGTTCAGTGTAATTAATTCATAAATATATAATGAATCGGCATGTTTGTTAGCATTATATAATGTATTAACCTACAGTTTAGTATTTACTTCTTCGTTTGTAAGACGTCTCAAATGTGTCACCCTTCGGGTTCCAGCCGAAGTCAGCCAGAATAGCAGGTCTCCATTTTTCCTTATACCTGTTTTCCATTGACGCTCTACTTTGAATTCTCTGGGAAAAGAGACAGGGGAGAATGAAGAAAGTGTATCTTTAGTGACATATGGCATCCGAGATCTTGGTAGGACTTGATTAGGCTGTCCACTATACGTTATCGCTGGGCCCCTTGGTGCTTTCCCAGAAGCCCTTCCATACATCTTTGAATGCATGCCAGGCGACTAGCTCAGTTTCATCCATTGTCGCTACGAACTCCTTATCAGCTATAAGTTGACGAATCTGAGGGACTACGAATATGCCTTCTTTAATCTTGGCATCACTTATTTCAGGGAAGATCCTTTTGAAGTACTGGAATCATGGCTTGTTATGTTACAGTGGTTTAGTAAATTGCTTCATTAGGCCTAGTTTTATATGCAGTGGTGGCAAAATGATTTTCTCCTTCTTAACTAGTGGCTCATGAAATAAATACATTATGGCATGGGGCGTCCTGGTTTTCCGAGGTGACCATTCTGAGCGTACATAATGTTTTGATCTGGCCCTACTGCCCCACTTGCAATGAAAGCACATAAACTTGGTGTATCCAGTTTTAGCCATTAAGTAGAGCTACTACTTTCAAGTCCGCACAAATTAGCCACTGATGTTCCTTGTAAATTATGCAGTCCAGAATAAAAGCAAGGTTCTCATATGTCTCTCTTAAAGTGACTGAGTGAGCAACTGGAACTGAAGTCATAGTGTTTCCAAGGTGCAACAGAACCGAATTTATGCTGTAAAGGTCAGCTCAAGGAGATTGAACACAGTCCGGTGATATCATTGCAATAAGTCAAGTTGTTTTCAAAAGTGAGGAATTGCTGTAGATCCGTAGAACGCTTCCTGAATGCCGTAATTCGAGCATGTTCATCCAACAGGCTCCATTGTTGCAGGCATGAGGCCAGGAGTTCACTATGTTGCTTAGTGAGTGCTAAATCGCGAACTAGATCGAATTACATCCTAAGAGCGCAAAGCGAAGAACATCCTAAAAGCGCATTGCGAAGAACATCCTAAAAACGCATTGCGAAGAACATCTTAAAAACGCAATGCGAATAACATCCTAAGAGCGCAATACGAATAAATTACCGAGAACGCAATACGAAGAATATGCTGGAGGCGCAATGCGAAGAAGATCCTAAGAGTACAATGCGAAGAACATCCTAAGAGTGCAAAGTGAAGAACATCCTAAGCGCAAAGAACATCCTAAAATCGCAATGCGAAGAACATACCAACAGCGCAATACGAATAACATGCCAAGAACGGAATAAGAACAACATGCTGGAGGCGCATTGCAAAGAAGATCTAAGAGCCCAATGCAAAGAACATCTTAAAGAGCGCAATACGCAGAACAACTTAAAAAGGCAATGCAAAGAACATCCTAAGAGCGTAAAGCGAAGAACATCCTAAAGTGCAATGCGAAAACATCCTAAAAGCGCATAACGAATAACATACCAAGAACGCAATACGAAGAACATGCTGAAGCCGCAATGCAAAGAAGATCATAAGAGTTCAATGAGAAAAATATCCTAAGAGCGCATAGTGAAGAACATCCTAAAAGCGCAATCCGAACAACATCTTAAAAACGCAATGCGAATAACATCCTAAGAGCGCAATACGAATAAATTACCGAGAACGCAATACGAAGAATATGCTGGAGGCGCAATGCGAAGAAGATCCTAAGAGTACAATGTGAAGAACATCCTAAGAGCACAGTGAAGAACATCCTAAAGCGCAGTGCGCAGAACATCTTAAAAACGCAATGAGAAGAACATCCTAGGGGCGGAAATTGAAGAAAATCCTAAAATTGCAAAGCAAAGAACATCCTAAGAGCACAGTGAAGAACATCCTAAAGCGCAGTGCGCAGAACATCTTAAAAACGCAATGAGAAGAACATCCTAGGGGCGGAAATTGAAGAACATCCTAAAAGTGCGAAGCGAAGAACATCTTAAAAACGCAATGCGGAGAACATCCTAATAGATCAATGCGAAGAACATCCTAAGAGCGCAATGAAGAACTCCTAAGAGCGCAGTGAAGAACATCCTAAGAGCGCAGTGCGCAGAACATCTTAAAAACGCAATGAGAACATCCTAGGGGCGCAAAGCGAAGAATATCCTAACAGCGCAAAGTGAAGAACATCCTAAAAGCGCAATGCGAAGAACACATTAAAAACACAATGTGCAGAACTTCACTAAGAGCGCAATACGAATAGCATACCAAGAACGCAAGACGAAGAACATGCTGGAGGCGCAATGCAAATAAGATCCTATGAGCCCAATTCGATGAACATCCTAATAGCGCAAAGTGAAGAACATCTTAAGAGCGCAAAACGAAGAACATCCTAAAAACTCAAAGCCAAGAATATCTTAAGAGCGCAAAGCGAAGAACATCCTAAAAACGCAACGCGAAGAATATCCTGAGAGTGCAATGCTAAGCTTCTCGGCTGACTCGAGTCCAGTCAGAACTGCAAAGCAAAGCATCAGAAGACCTACGCCTCATATCTTAGCGCCAATCAGACGTAAAAAGAGTGCTTTGTGTTGCCTGTCCCAGGACACCGTAGGCTCACCTACAGAAATATAACAAGGTGATCCACCTCAGCTATTTAATATATGCTTTGTGTGTGTGTGTGTGTTACGGCCGCACCTACATGCGCACAAGAGCCCATTCTTGTGTGCTGCATATTCTTGTCTTAAAGTTGACTTCCTCCGGCATTAGATCACCCTTTACTAAATAACCAAATTATCCTCATACGTTTAATTTTACCAACTCCCAACAGCGCAACCAAACACCAAAATATCCATTCCATTGCGCCTCAGCTCGTTGCGAAAGGTGCACATACGACAATCGGCAAAAGAAGTAATAAACCCTTTAGAATAATAATAATACTGATCTTGAATATTTATACTGGGTGAGAAATATGTTGAAGTTGTGAGAAACTAACTTTATTCATCTAACCTTATCCAACTTGACATAGATAGAGACGCTTCGTTTAGCACAGGAATAAACTACCAAAAAAAGTAGATATTACATGTGTATTTAATCTTACATAAAATTGGAAAGCTAAGATAAAATACGTTACGAATACTTTAATTCCATTTTCCAATGGCTACCGTACCTTCAAGCTATTGAGTGAGAGAATATGCAGAATGAAACCTAGGACGGTTTTCTCCTTATTTATAATTTCTGTGCTGACAATTCCCGGATGAAGAGCATTCACAGAAATATCTGGAAATTAAAGATATATAGAGGAGGCAAAATACATGAAAATTAAATAGTTCAATTCAATTTTCAATGGGATTTCTTTCGACCGCCGATGACGTATATGCCTCCTACTTAGCGAAATCTTTCACGGTCAACGAGAAGGGGAAGGGTATTTTTGTTATTATTTTTTTTTATTTTAAGAGCCCATATGGCGACTGCCTACTGGGGCAAAAATCGCCGTACTCACAGAGGGAAAGGGTAAGTAGGGTGGGAAGGTAATAGGAACCAGGTGGGCAGCTACCCAATCCAAGTGGATTCTAAATGGCAGCGCAAATAGAACGAGGGAAATTAGTTATAAAAGAGGGAGAAGACAACTATGTGATAAAAATGCAAAATATGAATGTTTAAAAGATTCCTCTGCTAGAAGGAAACGAAAGCGGGACAGGCTTCGTCGGGTAACAGGACGACCGAACGACCGGAGAGTGGCTCGAAGGCAAAGAGTGAACAGACTTTTTGATTTTATATAATTTAAATGATGAACACACATCTCATTAGTCATGCCACAGTTAATAAATATATTATTTTATAGAGGGAAAGAAATCTCAAAAAGGCAGTGCAGAGTTATCCGGGGACACGGAATAGACTAAACGGGCCAGCTGATCAGCCCTCTCGTTGCCCAGGACCCTTATATTCCCGGGGACCCAACAAAAATAGAACTCAATCCTAAGACGTATTCTGTACCAGCTAGTTACAGATTTCTGTGACTAAGGGATGGGGTGCACTAAAAGAGCGAATTGCTCTTAAAACACTCCTAGAGTCGAAGATAATAACGAAATCTTCAAAAGGTAAAATTTGGATCAGTCTAAAATCTAAAAGGATGACTGAAAGTTCAGTGGTAAAAATAGAAGCCACCAGTGGCAAAGACAAAGTTAAAAACTCTCCTGAGTTGGTGGCTGAGGCACCCATGCCACTGTTTGACTCGGAACCATCCATGTATATCGGGCAGTGTTGTGTATGTGAGGTCGCATGATCTAGGTACAGGCTCTTAAGGAAGCAAGGTTCCACGAACGACTTGGTCAGGCTCCACATGCTGGTACAGACTGTGGGGGTTGGAGCACGCAAAATAGGGGTCAACGACGACGGAAAGGCAACGACCATTAGAGCACCCACGTTGGAGATATGATCTTCTATCCGGAAGTTCAAGGGGCTGGGCAAAGATGGCAACATTTCGAATGCCGCCATTGATTCGGCATTTATAGGCATCTGTACACCCCTGATACAGGGGCCTGGGGCACACAACAAAAGTATCGCATACGGATCTGGAGTCAATGATAGGGCAAGGGCAGCACCCAACTCTCACAGTAGAGGCTGTTGACACGAGAAGTGCGGAAGGCTCCACTGGAAAGACGTTTCGAGGGTGCGAATGGGGTTCAGCATTTTAAGGGCTGAGGGGGAAGCCGAGGAGTAAACTTGACACCCATAATCCAATCTGGATTGGACGAGGGCAGTGACCACAGTATTTGACGCCCACTGTCCCACGACGTGTGGGAGAGGACTTTCAAAATTTCTAGAGCCTGCAGACAACCCGTTCGAAGGCAGAATAGGTGTGGTAACGAGGATAGCTTGGGATCAAGAGTTACGTCCAGAAACCGAAACTCAGAGACGAACTCTATCTCTAACCCTTGTAGGGAGATAGGTTGCGGAACAAGAGCCCCTCTACCGCGGTAAAAATACATTGCCTTGGTTTTGCTCGTGGAAAAGCGGAATCCTCTAAGTTTTGTACTGTTCAAACCGCATCGACTGTCCGTTGCAGCCGACGCGCTCCTGATGTAAGGCGAGGCAATGAACAGTATAGTGCCAAGTCATCGACGAACATGGTTGCCAATACACCCTCTGGGAGAGAGTAAATGATATCATTGATCGCAATTACAAAACATAAAACACTTAAATCTCTGCCCTGAGGAACTGTCTCATCTTGGGGTTGCAGATCAGAGTAGGTAACAAGGAAGTAACAAGGAAAGGAAGTACCCTAGGAGACCTTACGGTCCATTCAAAGAAAGTACTTTTCGACTAGCAATCGAGCAGGCACATGGCTGCTCAATTGTTTTGCGTCCCCTAAACGGCCACTTTTCAAGACTTTGTCTAGTCTTGACTTGAACTGGTTAACAGATTCACTGTTGACAACTTCCACTGGAAGTGCGTTCCACTTACCGCAGATACTGTAAGTGAAAAGATTTCCACACAGATTGCGGTTGTAACGCTTCAGTTCAAGTTTAAAGCTGTGATTGCGCGTTCTGTTCTCACTCAGTGTAAAAATATCCCGGTAGTCAACACTGTCGAATCCTCGAAGTATTTTGAAAACTTCGATGAACTGACCACGCAGTCTACGGGTTTCCAGCGAGAACAGATCTAATTCCCTTAGTCTATCCTCATAACTTTTATGTCGGATAGAGGGAATCAATTTGGTTACCCTAGCTTGTACGCGTTCCAACCTTGCGATGTCCTTTCGAAATGAAGGACTCCGAAATTGTACGGCATACTCCAGGTGCGGCCGAACCAGGGAGTTGTACAGACAAAGTACTATCTCCTTGTTACGGTATCCAAACTGGCGCTTTATGTAGCCTAACATCCTTTGGGCTTTCTTCTCTGCCTCGATGCACTGTTTCGAGAACTTGAGGTCGCTAATGATAGTTACACCTAAGTCCTTCTCAGTTTCACTCGATTCAAGAACAGTTTCCTTAAGGATATACTGAGATTGGGGGTTTCTGTGGCCGATATGCATCACTTTGCATTTGTTCACGTTAAAAGGCATTTGTCACCTGTCCGACCACTCCCCAATCTTCCCAAGATCTTCCTGCATGCGGGCAGTATTTTCATCCTTTGCAACGTTCACACCAAGCTTGGTATCGTCGGCAAATTTGGAAATCTTGGCAACCATGTCACCGTCTATGTCGTTGACGTAGATGATGAATAGTAGTGGTCCCAGGAAAGAACCTTGAGGCACCCCGCTAGTAACGGTCACCCACTCAGAAGCCTGTCCATTCACTACCACCCGTTGCCGTCTGCTACTTAGCCAGTTCTCTATCCAACCGGCTACTTTTCCGTCTATGCCCAGCGCTCGCACTTTCCGGAGAAGGCGGTGGCGTGTCTCCAACACGCAACGTAAAGGATCAAGAGACTAACAAACTTTGAATAAAAGAGACTCAAAGACCTCATACCCCATGCATATAGCTGTTTTAAGAAACCGTATCTCCATGTTGTATCCTAGGCTTTCTCAATATCGAAAAATATGGCCAAGACTTTGTGCTGCAAGGTGTGCCTATCACCAGCTCAAGTGCTGTGGGATCAAACCTTAAGCAAATCCATAGTCTTCGAATAGGACGCCCTCAAGCGACGCAAATGGGGTACCCAAGTGAACTTGCTCTAGCGTTAAATTCAAGAACTTAAAAACGGGGACATATTCAATCGCCGTGCCATCCAAGAAGAGGGGAGGGAGACCAGGGACACAACGACCCCGATAAAAATGCATATCCCTTCATTTTGGTAACCGAAAAACGGAAATCCTTTGAGACAGCACGACCTGACATGGCATCAATTGCCAGCTGTAATCGACGGGCATCAGAAAGCCAGCGAGGAGATAAACAAAACAACGCCAAGTCATCCACCAAGAGGGATGCTAAAACCCCCTCTGGAAGAGTGGGCACCAGACTATTAAGGGCAACGGCGAAACATGTCACACTCAAAATACACCCTTGGGGAACACCCTCCTCTTGAATCCGCAAGACTAAAAAGCATCCCCAATACGGACCTTAAAATTACGGGACGATAAAAATTCTTCAATAAAAACCGGTAAAAAGACCCTCATACCCCAATCATATAACTGACGTAAAACACCAATCTCCAGGTGGTATCGTAGGCCTTCAGAATGTCGAAGAATACCACTAAAATCTGATGCCTGGAAGAAAAGGCCCCTAAAACGGAGTCTTCCAAACGAATGAGGTGGTCAAGAGTACTACGACCGCTGCGAAACCGCAATCAAATGGAGAGAGGAGCGAGTTGGACTCCGAAAACGGAGTGAGGCGAACTTGAACCATCTTCTCGAACAACTTACTGAGGCACCTCTTATGAGCAATCGGGCGATAGTGACTGGGGTCTAAACCGTCTCTACCGGGCTTGAGAAAGGGTAGAACAACCCCCACAGGCCAAGAGGACGGATAGATTCCTTTAACCCAAAGCAGGTTGTAGAGGCCAACCAAAAATAATTCCGAGTGGGGATGGAGACGACACAGAAAGTCGTAGTGGATGCAATCATCACTGAGAGAGGTGGAACCACAGTGAGACAAAGCATCCCGAAGCTCATAGACGGAAAAGGAAGCATTATAAGAGTAGGTGGCGCACGTGGTAAAATCTAAAAAGCGAGATTCTATGGCGACCTTATGATTGAGAAACCGTCGAGGATTGCTACCGGCGCTACTCATCGAAGAAAAATGGTCAGTCAAAGCTTCGCTGACCAACCGTCCATCGGAAACAAGCGAGCCACCGATGTCCAGAGTGGGGATGGCATGACCAGCGTTTGCGACCACGGATCTTATTGACCCGCTTCCAAACTCGAGTCAGTGGCGTGGACGAAGAAATGAAAGATACGTACCGGCGCCAAGACTCACGGCTGGCACGACGGAAGGTCCTTTGGCGGATGGCACAAGCCCGGTTCCGATTGACCCTATTCGAGACGGTCGGGTTCCGCCTATAACGGGAATGGGACAACTGATAGGCAGAAATAGCCGACGCACAATCCTTCGACCACCAGGGGACGGTGGAGCGCCCCTCAACAGGGTACCTCCGCGGAACTAAGCGCTCAGCAGCCTCTAAAATATGAATAGTAAAATATGAGACCCCTGAATCTACGGTATCGAAGGAAACCCGAGAGGCATCAATAAAGGAAGCCTCCCAGAACCCAACCCAATTTGCTCGCCGCAGATCCCAACGAGGAGGGAGGGAAAGGCACGGGGCGGAAAGGGCGGCCGACAGGACTATCAGGAAGTGATCACTCCCAGAAAGGTCGTCCCGAATCGACCACCGGAAGTCGAGAAAATAGTCCAGCGAACATAAGGACAAGTCTACAGCACTAAACGAATCCGTTTGAACGTGGTAAGAAGTAAAGTCGCCGGAAATATAAGACAAAGGGAATCGGATAATAAGAGGGACTCAACCACTCCGCCCCGAGGATTACGGGCAGTATTACCCCAAGATTGGTGGTGAGCATTAAAATCACCACGTAATAAAAACGGGGTAGGTAAATGACTTGTGAGCTCTAAAAGGTCAGAGTGACTCAAACTATAATCCAGGGGGATGTATACAGAACAAACAGTTAAAAGCTCGGAAATAAAAACCCTCGCAGCAACATCCTGCGAGGTAGTACGGAGGGGAAGTGGCGCAGAGAATAGCAAGAGGAAATTAAAAGCGAAGCACCACCATAGGACATGCCCCGGCCGGGGGGGGGGGAATTAAATACCCGGAAGTGCAGAAGTGCCAGGAAGGGGCGAGACCCAAGCTCATTTTTTTTCAAACAGACCATCGAGGGCCGAACGCTAGAAAGCAAGAGCTGGAGTTCCTCTCACTTGGGGAGAACCTCTTGACAATTCCACTGTAGGATGACAGACATAACTGTCGTCTCGACACCAACGTCGGGACTCTAGTGACGGAGACCGTCGAAGGGTCCCGACTACTAGAAGGCCCAGAGGGGGCAAGTGACAAATTTCGATGAGCGGGGGACGCACCCGGCACGGAATTGGCAGCGTGAACGGCGAGAGGCGACAGCTGAGAGATAGACCGAACCCCCAACGTGGAGGGCTCATGGCCCGGATGGAAAGTGAGATTGAGCAGAGACGGACGAGAACTAAGCTGCGAAGAAGATGGAATAGAAGGCGGAACATGGACAGAGGGTGAGAAGGGAACAGGGTGAGAGGGTAAGGAGGGAATTGGATCAGATGGAGAGGAAGGAGCAGGGTCAGAGGGTGAGGAGGGAACAGGTTCAGAAGGAGATGGAGGAACAGGGGTAAAAGGCAAGGGAGACGAAACTGGGGTAGGAGACATAGAAGACTGCACAGAGGTAAGGGGCAAGGAAGAGGGGACCGGGGTAGGAAGCAAAGAAGACGGAACCGGGTGAACTTCTGCCCGGACAATGACATCGGTGATGCCAACGACGGAGGTCAGCGAAGACCGGGGAGGAGAAGACATCAAAACAGAGAACGCCTCAACACGTGACTCGGGGGCCAAACCAGCCTCATCAGAGGCAGCGCGCTTCGACTCCGAATGGGTTGAGAAAGAACCCTTCCGTTTGCACTGAGGTAAAGGAACGGGAGGAACAGCAGGGGCAGACGCCTGGAGGAACTGCCGGATATCCTGCAGCGTCTCTGCTCGGTCGGTCTCACGGTCCGCGACAGAGGGAGGAACATGAGAAGACACCAATGACAAAGGAGAGGGCGCAACGGAGGAACCACAAGGAGGGACCAAAGGTATGGTAGAAGGAGCAACAGAGAGACCGCAAGGAGGGACCAAAGGTATGGGAGAAGGAGCAACAGAGAGACCGCGAAAAGACAAAGGAGGAATGGGATGACCGGGAGGAGGACGGCGGGACCCCACCTCCTGGAGGACATCAGAGAAGAGACGGCCGGAGGGGGAGAGCTGCACCCGCACCCTACGGTGGGCCTCACAGAAGTCCAGCCTGAGTGATTGCCGAAGAACCAGGACCTTCTCTTCAAAAAGGAATGCAAGACAAGAACGTGAAGCCACGCTATGGGAACCTCCACAATTGGCGCAACATTTATGATTCCCACAAGAGGATCCATGATACGCCAACGCACAGGCCACACAACGACGAGCCTACCTACAATTTCTGATCATATGGCCAAACTAGTGGCAATTAAAACAGCGTCTGGGGAGCTCGAAATAACGGGATACAGAGACACCAAGATAGCCAGCACGAACAAACTCGGACAGATCCTGACGCTCAAAGGTAACGATGAGCGTACTCTTAGAAATCTTACAGGACCCACGGACTTAGAAACCCCATAAACGTCCGTTACCTTCTGGGACGAAAGTTTATCCTTAGTCTCGAAACATTATGTTGCAATAATTCGTTGGAGCAAATCACTCCCTTAACAAAATTAAGGCGAGGGCGGGGCGAAACCGAAACCAAGACCTCCGAAATGGAGGACAAATCCCGCACAGCATCACATTGCTCTCGTGAAGATACCTCAACCACTAAATCACCACTACCACGGGCCCACATACGGCGGGGCGCACCACATCGGGACTCAAACTCCTCATTCAAATCAAACACGTTCAACTTAGAAAGCGGGGACCAGGAACTGGAATTCAGCACCAAGAAACGAGGATAATCGAAGTCAGGATCTATCTCTTCTGCGAAGGGATCTAACAAGCGCGGAAAAGAGGACTTATTGACAGGCGTAGTACAAGACCGTCGAGACACCTACTCGAAGCACCGGCCCAACCAGGAGGGTAAGCCCGTCGACCGCTGACCCAACCATCGTTTTAAAAATGGTCGGCCAGCCTCTGAAATTTACCGGTTGGTAAAGCAAAGACCCCCAAGAGCGCCACGGCGGCTCAGGCACCCGCCTACCAACACAGGCAGGACCAGCTAAAGGGTCGCGCCCTCCGACGGACAGCTCTGATACACCGAGATTAACAAACAGACGTAGATGGAAGGACGATGCAGGGTGAAAGAGAATTGGTACAGAAGACGAAGTAGGGGTTAGCAGAAGGAGAAAAGGAATGCCAAGCTGGAGTCGGACGGGGCTCTGGTCTCGTCAGCACGGCGGCCAGGAGAGCAAATCGCCGTGCCCCTTATGGGTGTATTTAAGTAATGTGTCAGTATTTCGTGATTTTTTTTTCTTAGCTGAATTCTATTCGAATATTGTGGATGGAAAAAATGCATCAAAATGATTGAAAATTAATAGTAAAACACCTAAAAAACTTTTACTTTGTATAGTTTTCATTTTAGGTTTGTTTCATATGAGTATGTTGCTTACATTCAATGGTAGTATGTGCCAAGTGAGTGTTTTTAGGACGATGTAGAGTTGCTAGGGTAGAATAAAGGTTGGTAATGGATTCTAGGCTGAGAAATTTACTGGGTAATTGTGGTGGTTCTCGGGCGGAATTATGCGGAGTGAAAGCTCTTCTGCATTTGGCAAGTGTGAAGGTGAGATGGGTGGTTTAGACCAGCCTTAGTGAAATAAACCTCGTCAGCTCGTGCACGATGCCGGGTGCCTTCTCTTCGACAGTCCACTGGAGGGGCAGATGTGGGGTGGACCCAAATTTTTATCTATCTCTTTGGATTTTAAATCGCTTGGGGAGATGAGACAATTCATTGCCCGTACTTTTGTTCTGGCATGTTTGAGCTTAAGTGTGAGGGAGATGCTTGGATGTGGTTTTTCCGGGGTGAATGTTGACAAGATGGCATCGTCTTCTGGGTGACATCTTATTCTTCCCCATTAAGTTCTGACCGTAGGGACTAAATGGATGGCACGCCCCCTTCATTGCCCAAACTACTAAGATAATGAATAGCGAGACATGAGAACATTGGAATAGTTAAAAAATAGATGTTTTCAAGCCACTTACTTGGCCGTATTTTCTTGCACTTACTATATTTATTTAAGATAAACGTAAAATATTTAATTTTTACTATAAATAAAACTGAAGGACAGCCCACACTACCATTGGGCATAATATACGGCTGAGATAAAAGGTGCGCATTTGACCACCCCTGGTCTCAATATAGCATGAAGGTGCAGACATAGATAAGAAGAATAAAGAAACAATAGGATAGTAAATAAGTTAATTATAATAAAACTGCAATAAGAATCTTCTTCATCAGTAAATCCTTGGGTTCGAAGCGGCATTCTGAACCTTCAAGTTCAAGTCGATACAAAGAAAATAGGGACTTATGAGTAATTGTACATTGCCTCTTCCTCATTAGCACAACGTGGCGTTGTCCAACGATTCCAACTTATACAAGATTTCATAGTCTAAAATAAACATTCAGACTGCACCGCATAGAATATAAACTAGTTAAAGATTTCTTTTTAATGGGCTATCTGGCGACTAACTAGTTTAAGAGTAGAGAATGGTCCTTACTGGTACTTTGCAAGCGATGAGCCAGTTCTTTAGTAAACAGAATATTGCAAAGCTTCGACAGTGAATAAGCTTTGAAATGGCTGTACTTCTTCTTTCTAAAATGCAAGTCCTCAAGATCTAATTTTACGTTCTTGTGGACCATAGAGGAAACGTTGATTATTCTGCTGTCTTTTGCCTTCTTCAAATGACCTATTTAGAAACAAAATAATGCATGAATTCAAAAAATTTTAAGTTTATAATTATATGAAAGCCTATTTATTAAAGGACCTGGTGAAGATGCGCCACAATGACATTTCTAGGCAAGTGAGGTTACATTAAGTCCGGTCTGAAATTAATCGTCAAATTTACAAAGCTCATATACCACACCTTGTACTTGAGGGTGGGGGCGGTGATCTATGCTTGTGATATCTGTATGGACAACCTAATTTGGGGTGGAGTGTATGGTAGTGATCTCTTTCACAGGCAAATATTATTTACTAAGCATAAGTCTCCGTAAAGGGGATAATTTGCCCGAGTTATTTTATTCTCAACCACACATCTGGAAGAGAGGTCTTCATGTTAAATGAAGACAATATGACCGCAAAGAAAAGCTGCGGGCATGCCTCGAAACATACCGAAACCTAGCACTAACTCGACAAAGTTTACGAAGGGTGAAATTGTTCGTGCGGCGATTATAACCATCCTGGTATATCACTTCTCTCTAAGGCCAGTCCCACACTCGGCCGCCCATAAAGAAAGCGGAAAGCATGCAAAACCGTAAGACATTCTAGGTATGATAGTTATACTCCCGGCAATGAGTTTGCCGGTGAGGAACTTAATGGCCTCATACCTAAACTCTTGGAAGTGGCCATAGATATTAGTCATTCTATGAAATGCAGACCACCGCATCTGCTCCAAGCAAAAATGCAATACTTTCAAGGGCAACACTTGCACCGAAAATTATATTTGAATCAGATTGTCACTATATTTATACAAAAAGAAAAAGAAAAAAAGGGGATCATGGAAAGTACATACTATGACCCACCAATGAAATGATTTGAGGTTTACGAGAAAAGTCTATATATAATCAGAAAATTTCCAGTACAGCATTAATGGGCTTTGCCAACCCGGCACGCTATTTAGGGAAAATTGTCCTGCAAGATTAAGATGGCAGGCAGTACACCAAGGAACCATGGCTACTGGACCAAACTATGTCGAGGTAGGAACACTCCTCTTGGTAGAAAGTGTGGGTAGAAAAGGTTGAGGAGAGAGCCCTAATAATAAAAATAAATAATATTTTTAGGTAAAATAACAATTATAATAATAAAATATTATTAGGTACTACTACTACTACTATTAGTAATATTAATAAATAATAACTAATACGTGACGAAGATTATAAGAGTGGGTCTCGAAGCTCTTCCTTGTTTTCTCATCACACGTTCGACCTTGACCGCCCCGTGGTCGGCCAGCTCTAAGGGGATGTCTTCTATTGACTAGTCAACGAGTTCCTTCACATAGAAAACTTTCACTCAGTTCATGGGAGACTGTGGCGTCGCACTCACCGGCAAGCTATTAAATGTCCAAAGGGCACTAATCATGGTCGTCTCGGAAGGCTCCGACGTATTCGCCAGAATCCTCCAGTCTGATAAACGGGTCATCTTCGGCTCTCTACTAATCACACTAGCTAGTACCCTCCTCTGATGAATCATGTTGCCTTTGTCCAAAATGATGCAATCTGTTGAGTGAATAACCAGAAACCGTTTGATCTTGCAGGCTCAAAAACTTGGGGCAAACTTTAAATGAGGAGACCCGAAGTAAGCGTGGCTCTAATCAGCGCACTTGCTTCTTTGATCTTCTTCAGGGTCTCCTAGCCAGAGAGAGACTCGTGGCTGGACGTGCCGATCTTGGGCTGGTCACTTGCCGAACCACTGAACCGTTTTTTTCCGGAGCCCACGCAAAAAAAGAGGAACCTTCAGTCCTCATGTTCTTCCTGTTATTTTTTTTGCGGGGTGAGAGGAGCGATGGAAGTAAACCGGCTTTTCTCCATCCCCGGAAGGCGCTCCCAAACCGGATGCACCGATCTAAGTAAGATCCTTCTCAAATATGGATAAGAGCTTGGCTGAAAAGGAGGCACAGGTCAGGGGAGGAGGCCCTCCTCTCCTTGTGAGTCCTCGGACACCAGAGCCACCTGAGAAGCTTGCATGGGGGCGGACTCAGCTTCACTGATTGTCCCTGAACCAGGGTGTGACCCAATGGAAGATCCTGCCTTCTGGGACCTAGTTACCTTCCGGCTTATGTCCAGCTCAAGGAGAGGGTCAATATGGCCATCCCCCGACAAAGTAGCACGTATCCTTATCGAGGGCCCTTCATTTTCGTCTTGAGCCAGTGGGCCGACCACGCGCAAACTTAACATACAGAACTTCGGGGGCACAGCCCGGTGGGTCCGGCTCTCCCTTGCCTCTCCGAGGGTGTTGGATCTAGCGAGTTGCTCCACCGAGAGCGGTCGGTCTTGAGACGCCTGCCTGTTTTCCCTGCACTCCCTGTGAAAATAAAGGGGAGGGCGAGGGGAAACTGCGTGGAGAGGTGGAGTCGTCCTCACCCCTAGACATAGGAGAGAATTAAACTTCTTCTCCGCAAGAAGACAGTTGGAGGGGCCCCTGAAAAATCATAGGGGAGTGGGCACCTCCTTTTATGAGGTGGAGCTGCCCGTAGGCTGCTCCAAAGATATCAAAGGGGAACCTTTACCGCATATAAATGGTGAGAGGGGGAACCCTATAGGGCCTTGGTGTTATCGCGAGTCTTGAAGTCACCAGTTCATAGGAGTTGGGTGATGGATTCTGGCTGAGGGTGGCGTGGCTGGTATTGGGGGCTTGTAGGTATTAGGCCTACGTTTGTCTTCCAATCGAATTTGTTCTAACTCTCAAAGATTCTCACGGGGAAACGCTTTTAGGCAGGGTTTCAGAATGTTCTTCTGTAATCACGGGTTAAAGAAAAGGACTCGAAAGGGAAGCAACGATAAATAGGTTTTATTCTTAGCTTGGGACTACCAAAATGGGAGCAAGCGGAACAGTTCGAGTCCTACGCGGCTATTTATAAGTTTTCCGTTAATGTTATATAACTGAGTCTAAGGAGGCAGGATTCAAGGATGGAGGAACGGATTCGTGACGCTAATAATAGCAATAAGCTGCTGACAGACGACTTAACTGATTCTCTCCATCTATCTTAGTCTCATTTCCTATGTGTAAAAGGGCGTGACCTTTTTCACTTGACCTGGGCGCGGGGTGGAACCAAAGATCAGGAATATGTTTGTCCGTTTCTTCGTTGGGCGGAGTTACAAGAGTTATGCGCTTCTAATCAACCTACATATTTTACGACCTTTAGGCCTATCCTGTATCTGAGAGACCTTTTTCATTTCAGAGCTCCTCGTTAATTTTAACCGGTAAAAGGCACACACTAACCCTGTATTTGTTCAGCTTATCCATGTTATCTATCATTGAGATCTTTTTCGTCTGGCAGCTGTTTCCTAGCGTGAGTATGTTTGTGTGTGGCAGCATGAGAACTCTGGCTATCCGCCTTGCTCGATTCATACCTTCTAGATAAATATACAATTGTGATATGGTATTTCTCTCTATTTTACATTGGTTCACTATCTATATTACATGGCATATTATTTCATTAATTCATGCGTGTACCCATTTTCATGATTTCATAGATCCACCGGGCGCATATTCGTGGGGGTTCCTCGCTAGGCCTACCTATCCTACAATTTGGGTGCCACAGGCCTACTTTCCTTACAATTCGGGCGCAACAGCTCTTTTGCCGGTTGAAGGGGTGTCTCATTTTCCCTCGTACTCCCTGAAACCCAGTGAAGGCGAGTTCGCGCTAGATGGCAGATCCTCATTTGCCTACGGTTGCCCACTATTTAGTTTTCTTCTAGCCATAGTGTAAAAGAATACGGATTTGCTTGGAAGATAAATACTAGGAGTTCCCAATGAATTGGAATATTAAGAGCGAAATCACCATAGGATCAGAAAATTCCAGAATAAAATCATTTATAAAATACTTGGCCCACCATCCAGGCGAAATTTTCCTCGAGCTTTGATAATAAAATATGGTGCGGGCGTAGCGGGTGGTGAGCAGAGATGAAGGCAAAGCAAAACCTATGCCTAATCCTTACCTCAACCAGCTTACTTTCAACCCTCGCAGCATTTTTTTTTTTTATTTATGGGGCTATCTGGTGACTGCCGACTTAGGCATAAGTCGCCTTAAACAAACAGCCTAGTTCTAGGCTACTTTAAAAAATTAAACAGGAAACAACAATAAAAGGAAATATCAATAACAATAACAAAACAATAACAAAAACAATAACAAAACAAAAATTAAACCTGGTTAAATGAAACGGAGAAGGCCGGCCTCCCCCAAAAAGTCAACAAGTCCACCAGTCAAAGTGCACGCAGTCGTCCCGAGTACAAGAGACAGGTGGTAGCAACCCCGCCCATCCCGGTACCGGGACAGGTGTTGTGCGCGAAGATCACCCAGACTGGGACATTCGACAAGAATGTGCCGAACAGTCTAGGGGACGACGCAGTCGTTGCAATAGGGCGCAGGCGAGCGCTCTATCAAATAGCGATGCGTCATACGAGTGTGCCCAATTCGGAGACGACAGAAAGCAACCTGAAGCCGCCGCGGCATTGGGGGATAGGTCCATGGGAACAGTCGCAGCGCAATGGCACGCAACTTTAAGTTCCCTTCGACCGTCTCCCATCTTCTTTGCCAAGCAGTCCGAAAAGCTGCCCGTATTCCTGCCATGTAGTCAGTGTGAGGAAGAGCGAAACGCTGGTCCGGTCGCAGAGTCCTCGCGGACTCTTTGGCGCCCTCATCGGCGCGCTCATTCCCCGCAATTCCTACATGTCCAGGAACCCAGCAGAAGATAATCTCGACATCTGCCCGGCTCGCCAAAACCGTGGCGTCACGAAATTCGCAAACCAAGGGATGCGAAGATTCCAATGCCCTGAGAGCACTCAGGGCACTTTGTGAGTCGCTATAGATCACAATCCGGTCTCCGAACCGGGCACGTCGCGTAATCTCCCGTACCGAGGGGTGTATTGCCACCAGCTCGGCCGTGAAGACAGACGCAGCACCTGGTAGAGCCCCGCTGACTTCAAACAGAGGGAATACGGCGTGGAAGCCGACCCCCTCTTATGACTTGGAGCCATCCGTATACACTGGCACGGTTCCAGCGTGACACGATATGTGCTCCAAAAAAGGCGAATGCAATACTCCCGGCGTAGTACAAGCTTTGGGAGCAGAGGCGTGGCAACAAATAGCCAAATGTGGTACCCTCCAGGGTGGCGTCATGGGCATAACCAAGGGCACCACCGGCCCAAAAGCTATATCTTCCTCTCGAAGGAGTTTCCTGGCCCTAAACCTAAAGGGCTTAGGGTATGACTGGCGTCTCTCGGCGGCATAGGCACCATCGAGATCAGCTGCGGATGCAGTGAGAGCTGTTGGCGACTGAGGGAGGCGCCGAACTCGCACGTACAGGCGAGTAATGCACTGCACGCGGCGCAGAGCGAGTGGCATCTCCCCAGCATCGACCAACAGGCTCTCAATGGGGAAAGTGCGGAAGGCACCGGTCACAAGGCGAATGCCAGTGTGGTGGATCAAATCCACCTTCCGCAATAAACGCTCGGCTGCGGATGCATAAAACTCGCATCCGTAGTCAAGCTTCGAGCGAACAAAGGATCGATACAAAAGTAAGGCAGTAGCCCTATCAGCGCCCCAAGCGCTGAACGTCACGGAACGGAGAATGTCCATGGCGCGGGTACAAGAGACCCTAAGGCTGCGAATATGAGCCTCCCAGGTAAGGCGTCGGTAGAATACAAGACCAAGGAAATGGTGCGACTCAACCACATCCAGGCGCAGACCATTAAAAAAACAAATCTGGGTCGGGATGGAACCGTGGATGGCGGCAGAAGTGCACCACCTTAGTCTTGGCCAAAGAAAACCGAAACCTATGCGCTTCGGCATTGCGAGAGACGCGGTTCAATGCCTGTTGGAGTCTACGCTCCAGAGTTGGCATCTGGGCCGCGCCAAAAGAGATCAAAAGGTCGTCCACGTAGAGCGTAGCGAGAACATCTTCTGGCAGCACCGAGGTGATGCCGTTGATGCTCAGGGCAAAGAGTGTGACATTGAGGACACTTCCCTGCGGGACACCCTCTTGCTGCTCCTTTAGGCCGGAGAGGGCTGCCCCCACCCGTACGCGGAATCGACGATCTCGCAAAAATTCAGATATAAACATTGGGAGGCGTCCCCTCGCCTCCATCGTGTGGAGAGTCTCCATGATACCGTATCGCCATGCGGTATCATAGGCCTTCTCCAGATTAAAAAACACCGTGGCGTAGTGCTGTCTACGAAAGAAAGCCTCGCAGACGGCATTTTCCAGTCAGAGAAGAGCATCCGACGTGGAGTGGAACTTACGGAAGCCACACTGTGCAGAAGACAGATGGCCTTCGCTGTCCATGAAATAGGCTAATCTAACATTTACCAATTTCTCCATCAACTTGCACACGCAAGAGGTTAGAGAGATTGGGCGGAAACCGGTCGAAGTAGAGTGATCTCTCCCCGGCTTGCGAAAGGCGAGCACAGTAGCGATTCGCCAGGAGTCTGGGAGAAGACCTTCCACCCAGATCCTGTTGAAAAAATCTAACAGAAAGGCCATGCCTCGCTCACCCAGGTGTCGAAGCATGGCGTACGGGACATCGTCCGGACCATGGGTGGTGTCCGCGCACGAAGCGAGAGCGGAACACAACTCACTCACAGTAAACTTGTCGTTAAAGGGTTCTCCGCCTCTGGAGGTAAAGTCCAGCCGGCGGCCTTCCGCGACATCACGACGTGCATTGAATGCTGGCGGAGCAGCATCACGGCTAGAGAATGCGGAAAAAGCGGTCGCTAGGGATACCGCCACGGACGCGGGGTCCGAGATTGCGGTTCTATTCTCCTGGAGAACGGGAGGGGGGTCCTGCGAGAACTTGCCCCGAATCCTTTTGACTTGCTTACACACCTCAGCTAAAGGGGTCTTCCCGTTAAGTGAAGACACGTATACCCGCCAAGAAGAGAGGCGGGCGTGCTTCAAAATATACCGGAACCTAGCCCTAAACCCTCGCAGCACCTTACAGTCTATACTGAAACTTGACTAAAGTTCATAAGAGAACGCAAGTGTGCAAAGCAGCCAGAGCCTCTGTGGATAAGATAGCGAGAGCAAGGAAGGGGGTAAGTGGGTATGTAATAAAGGAAAGTAGAGATGGGCGGGTCCACTAACGAGTAGGAGGGGGGTGATCACCTATTATTATCAGAACCCGGTGTTATGTTATCCCGGGATGGCGTGCAATCCACCCAGCCACCATGTTTATTGAACCGAATAACGGAGTCGTGGATAAAAACCTCAAGCCGAGATTTTGAAGGGGAATTCACGATTCCCGGTTACGAGCTCTTCCTAAAAGATAGGCTAGACAGAGAGTGGCGGTGTGATGTTGTATGTCAAGGATACTCTCAACTCGACGGATTTCAACATCATATCCGACCATGAAATACTAGGTGTTGACCTAGAGATAGGTCCTGCTAAATACAGGATCCTGGTGCTTTATAGACCTTCTGCCTAACTCGGTGAAAAGTACAGACATCTGTACCAACTACTAGGAGAACTTGTCGAAGACAGAGTGTGTAACGTCATGGGGGATTTTAACACACAAGTTGACTGGGAAACCAGAGAACCCTGTTGCAAGAACGCACTACTCCTGGAGTTCGCGAACAACGAGTTCCTGACTCAATGGGTGAGAGAGCCAACAAGAGGAGACAATATCCTCGACTTGGTTTTTGCCTCTTAGGATGACATCGTTGAGGACCTCTCTGTTGGCGAAGAGCTCGGTGGCAGTGACCACCGACTAATTAGATTTCTAGTCAAAGTCTCCAAGGTAGAGCCTGCAACTAGTAAATCGAGGAAACTTGATTTAAGAAGAGCAGACTTAGCAGGTCTACGTGCTGGACTGACTGACGCGAGGCTAGAAGTGTGCGAGGCTGTTTAAGACTCGTGGAACAGTTTCAAAACCACATTAATGAGTCTTTAATCGCGTTTCATCCCTCTGAAATGCCTCCGTCGGTCTTCCGTTTAACCAAAGTGGTTTAATCTAAAATCGGCCAACTGCTTAGGGAGAAGAGAAATGTGTACCAGCAATCGAAGATCTCGGGTGACTTTGACGAATACCGGAGGCTAGCCAGGAGAGTGAAGTCCAGCGTAAGGGCGGTTAAGCGGTCTGAGGAACTCCGAGTGGCGAGACTCTGTAAAGAGAATATCAAGGAGTTTCTAGGATATGTAAACAGCCGTAAACCAATCCGTCGAACGATTGGCCCTTTGAGGAATGAAAAGGGGACATTAAAGCACTGAGATGCAGATAATGCTAACCTGCTCAACGACTACTTCTCTTCACTGTTTAATGAAGAGTGTTGTCGCGTCCCATCCCCCAGCCAACGAGTTCCTGATTGGAAGAAAAGCTGGAGAATATGGACTTCACCTAAAGAGATATATAAAAGAAGATCATTGACCTAATGACGAATAAGTCACCTGGCATGGATGAGTTTCTACCTAAAGTGTTGAAAGAAGTGCACGATCAAGTGTCACGACACCTGAGCGCAATCTTCAACATGTCAATCCAGACCGAATGCGTTCCTAAGGACTGGCGTGAAGCGGAGGTGACTCCTATCCTTAAGAAAGGAGACCGTAGCCAACCGTCGAACTACCGACCTATCAGTCTGACTTCGATAGTCGGTAAACTCATAAAAAGAATCATGGTGGACAAAACGACTTCGCATTTAGAGACAAACCTGGTACTGAGGAGTTCCCAGCGCGGTTTCCGAAGGCAACGGTCATGCCTGACGAACCTTGTAGAATTCTTCCATTTCGTTTTCAGTGAGCACGATCGGGACAAGGCGGTGGATGTGGTCTACCTAGACTTTCAGAAAGCCTTTGATAAGGTACCACACCGCCGCCTTCTCCGGAAAGTGTGAGCGCTTGGCATAGACGGAAAGGTAGCCGGCTGGATCGAGAACTGGCTAAGTGGCAGACGGCAACGGGTGGTGGAAAATGGACAGTCTTCTAATTGGATGTCCGTTACTAGCGGGGTGCCTCAAGGTTCTGTCCTGGGACCACTACTATTCATTATCTACGTCAACGACATGGACGGTGACATGGTTGCGAAGATTTCCAAATTTGCCGACGATACCAAGCTTGGTATGAACGTTGCAAAGGATGGAAATACTGCCCGCCTGCAGGAAGATCTTGGGAAGATTGGGGAGTGGTCGGACACGTGGCAAATGCCTTTTAACGTGGGCAAATGCAAAGTGATGCATATCGGCCACAGAAACCCCCAATCTCAGTATATCCTTAAGGGCACTGGTATGGAATTCACCGACACTGAGGAGGACTTGGGTGTAACAATCACTAGTGACCTCAAGTTCTCGAAACAGTGCATTGAGGCGGAGAAAAAGGCCCAAAGGATGCTAGGCTATATTAAGCGCCAGTTTGGTTATCGGAACCAGGAGATTGTACTGTGCCTGTACAACTCACTTGTCCGACCGCACCTGGAGTATGCCGTACAGTTTTGGAGTCCTTCATTGCGAAAGGACATCGCGAGATTGGAACGCGTACAAGCAAGGGCAACCAAGCTGATTCCCTCTATCCGACATAAAAGTTATGAGGATAGACTAAGGGAATTAGATCTGTTCTCGCTGGAAACCCGTAGACAGCGTGGTCAGCTCATCGAAGTTTTCAAAATAATTCGAGGGTTCGACAATGTTGACTACCGGGATATTTTCACACTGAGTGAGAACAGAACGCGCAATCACGGCTTCAAACTTGAACTGAAGCGTTACAACCGCAATCTGTGTGGAAATTTTTTTACTTACAGTATCTGCGGTATGTGGAACGCACTTCCAGTGGAAGTTGTCAACAGTGAATCTGTTGACCAGTTCAAGTCAAGACTAGACAAAGTCTTGAAAAGTGGCCGTTTATGGACGCAAAACAATTGAGCAGCCATGTGCCCGCTCGATTGCTAGCCTAAAGGTACCCTCTTTGAATGGACCGTAAGGTCTCATAGGGTACTTACTTTCCTTGTTACTCCTTGTTACTCTCTCTCTCTCTCTCTCTCTCTGTCTCTCTCTCTCTCCAGTTGCTCGCCAGCCTTTGTCCAGTTGCTCGCCAGCCTTTGTCTTGTTCGCAGGTGTTCAGTGTTGCGCGCTCGAATATAATTCTTAAAATTCTTTTTTGACATAATTTACTTATATTTAAAGTGTTTTTTTCTTTTTTAAAATAGATTTGTTCCATTTTAATTACAATTAAATGTTTTTGTGTGTGTGTGCGTGTATATAAATAAATACATAATCGACACTATCCGGCCGGTTTTTTGTTTTTTTTTGCCGTCATCTCCTAAGCTCATCTTCAATAGACACCCAACTGTAAGTAATTTCCTAGTGTTAATAAATTATTTTATTTATCAATATTGTCTTCGAGTTATCCCTTTTTTGGTTTAATTCTGTTCTTTCCTGTTGCTAACCGTCCTGTTACAGGCCTTTGACCAATCACAACAGAGCCTTTTTAATCCCTTAATCCGCCTCGTGTTTCTGCCAGCGCCATTTTGCTTCATCTTTCTCTCTAAGCGAGTAATTTCCTAAAAATATTTCGTTCTAAAATCATAATTTATTTAGTATATATTCCCTATTTGTTATTGATTTTTCAGGAATAAAGATAAGTTTTAAATACTAATTTTTCTATAATACAAGATATATCTCTTCGATTTAGTGAATTATAGATTTCATTTCGGTTGATATTTAACGGTTGATAGGCATTGGTTTTTAGCACCTCCTTTTTAAAATCGACCAGTCTGTAATAATAAATCTATTTTGCAATTAAAATTTGTAAGTAAGTGTACTTATCATATTGTTTAGCAATTTTTTTAATATAAAGTGAAGTTCTAAATACCAATTTTCGCTACCATAGGATCAAGTGTTTAATTAACGTGTATTGAATCAAGCTTTAAACGGTGTGGTCAAGTATAAGTGTACATAAGTGAAAGTGAAGAAAAGTGAGGTTATTATAAAAAAGAAGGATGCCCGGAGCCCTCAAATTAAAGCATTGTTGCTTTAAATGCAAGAATACACGTTGGATCATCGATTTTCAAGAACAATGCTTTGAGAATATCTCGTCGAGAAGTGTATGCGAATTCTGCAAAATAAAAGAAAAATTTGATATTGAAAAGGCAAAATGGATGTCTGTAATAAGCTCTATGGAAAACAGCATCAATGCCCTCGAATTAAAGAACTGCGCTTGTCAAACAGAAGATGAAACCTGAATAGCTCGAGTAGATACTAAAATCGTGAAACTGGAACAAGAAGTCGCAATTCTCACTAACAAAATTGATACATCAAACATAAAAGACGAGGACAATTTCATCCAAGTCAGAAATAAGCGCCCATTCAAACCAATCATTCAGAAAAAAACAACAATCTCAACCAAAAATAGATATGATATATTGTCCTACGAAGAAGATGAAGAAACGTATTTAGCTGGTGACTCAATAATTCGGAATCAAATCGATCACTTTGGAAGTTGGAACATCAAAAAGCGCAAATTCCGATGCTATCCAGGAATAAAGATTGAGCAATTAACAGAACAATTAAACAACTTTGAGATGAAAAGCAAAGAGAGTCAAATCATAACGAATGTTGGAAGCAACGATGTGTTCAACGTAAAAAAACTATCAAGGTTCGGAAAGCATAATGAATGACTACAAGAAAATGATAAAAACAATCAAGACCAAAACGGATAATGCAATTGTTGTTGGGGTGCTACCAAGAATTTACGAGAGATACGAAAATCTAAGTCGAACAATTGGGATAAATCATCGTCTAGAAGATCTTTGCAAGAAGGAGAATGTTAAATTTATTGACCCCTGGCTACTTTTCATCCACAACAAAGACTTGTTTTCTCAGGATGGCATCCATCTCTCCACAAAAGGTAAAATGAAATATGGAGAATTGCTACAAACTAACCTACGAAATTTAATGAAAAATAAAGCACCAAGTCAAGAACCACAGGGAAACGATCGAAGCCCCAATTCAGAAGAAATCAGTTAAACACATTAAAAACTCTATTCTTTAAGGCAAGATCAATTAGAAACAAATTTACGGAGTTCAGAGCGCTGGTATTGACCAAAAAGTACGACATCATAGGAATAACTGAGACATGGATACATACAGAGTCACGTGATATTATTTCAGAATTCCAGTTAAAAGGATACATTTTTTTTTTTTTTTTAATTAAGGGGCTATCTGGCGACTGCCGACTTAGGTATTAGTCGCCGTAAACAAACAGCCTAGTTCTAGGCTACTTTAAAAATTAAACAGGAAACAATAAAAAGAAATAACAATAAAAAAGCAATAACAAAAACAATAACAAAAACAACAACAACAATTAAACTGGGTTAAATGAAAGGGAGAAGGCCAGCCTCCCCCAAAAAGTCAATAAGTCCACTAGTCATGGTGCACGCACTCGTCTCGAGTACAAGGGACAGGCGGTAGCGACCCCGCCCATCCCGGTACCGGGACAGGTATCGTGCGCGAAGATCACCCAGACTGGGACATTCGACAAGAATGTGCCGAACAGTCTGGGGGACGACGCAGTCGTTGCAATAGGGCACAGGCGAGCGCTCCATCAAGTAGCGATGCGTCACACGAGTGTGTCCGATTCAAAGACGACAGAAAGCAACCTGAAGCCGCCGCGGCATTGGGGGATAGGTCCATGGGAACAGTCGCGGCGCAATGGCACGCAACTTTAAGTTCCCCTCGACCGTCTCCCATCTTATTTGCCAAGCAGTCCGAAGAGCTGCCCGTATTCCTGCCATGTAGTCAGTGTGAGGAAGAGCGAAACGCTGGTCCGGTCGCAGAGTCCTCGCGGACTCTTTGGCGCCCTCATCGGCGCGCTCATTCCCCGCAATTCCTACATGTCCAGGAACCCAGCAGAAGATAATCTCGACATCTGCCCGGCTCGCCAAAACCGTGGCGTCACGGATTTCGCGAACCAGGGGATGCGGAGATTCCAATGCCCCGAGAGCACTCAGGGCGCTTTGTGAGTCGCTATAGATCACAATCCGGTCTCCGAACCGGGCACGTCGCGTAATCTCCCGTACCGAGTGGTGTATTGCCACCAGCTCGGCCGTGAAGACAGACGCAGCGCCTGGTAGAGCCCCGCTGAATTCAAACAGAGGGGATACGGCGTGGAAGCCGACCCCCTCTTGGGACTTGGAGCCATCCGTATACACTGGCACGGTACCAGCGTGACACGATGTGTGCTCCAAAAAGGTCGAACGCAATACTCCCGGCGCAGTACAAGCTTTGGGAGCAGAGGCGTGGCGACAAATAGCCAAATGTGGTACCCCCTAGGGTGGCGGCATGGGCATAATTAGGGGCGCCACCGGCCCGAGAGCTATATCTACCTCTCGAAGGAGTTTCCTGGCCCTAAACCCAAAGGGCTTAGGGTATGACTGGCGTCTCTCGGCGGCATAGGCACCATCGAGATCAGCTGCGGATGCAGTGAGAGCTGTTGGCGACTGAGGGAGGCGCCGGGCTCGCGCGTACAGGCGAGTGATGCACTGCACGCGGCGCAGAGCGAGTGGCATCTCCCAAGCATCGACCAACAGGTTCTCAATGGGGGAAGTGCGGAAGGCATCGGTCGCAAGGCGAAGGCCGGTGTGGTGGATCGAATCCACCTTCCGCAATAAACGCTCGGCTGCGGATGCATAAAACTCGCATCCGTAGTCGAGCTTCGAGCGAACAAAGGATCGATAAAAAAGTAAGGCGGTAGCCCTATCAGCGCCCCAAGCGCTGAATGTCACGGAACGGAGAATGTCCATGGCGCGGGTACAAGAGACCCTAAGGCTGCGAATATGAGCCTCCCAGGTGAGGCGTCGGTAGAATACAAGACCAAGGAAACGGTGCGACTCAACCACATCCAGGCGTTCCCCATTAAGAAACAAATCTGGGTCAGGGTGAAGCCGTGGATGGCAGCAGAAGTGCACCACCTTAGTCTTGGCCAAAGAAAATCGAAACCTGTGCGCTTCGGCATAGCGAGAGACGCGGTTCAATGCCTGTTGGAGTCGACGCTCCAGAGTTGGCATCTGGGCCGCGCCAAAAGAGATCGAAAGGTCGTCCACGTAGAGCGTAGCGAGAACATCTTCCGGCAGCACCGAGGTGATGTCGTTGATGCTCAGGGCAAAGAGCGTGACACTGAGGACACTTGCCTGCGGGACACCCTCTTCCTGCTCCTTTGGACCGGAGAGGGCTCCCCCCACCCGTACGCGGAATCGACGATCTCGCAAAAATTCAGATATAAACATTGGGAGGCGTCCTCTCGCCCCCATCGTGTGGAGAGTCTCCATGATACCGTATCGCCATGCGGTATCATAGGCCTTCTCCAGATCAAAAAACACCGTGGCGTAGTGCTGTCTACAAAGGAAAGCCTCGCAGACGGCACTTTCCAGTCGGAGCAGAGCATCCGACGTGGAGTGGAACTTACGGAAGCCTCACTGTGCAGAAGACAGATGGCCTCCGCTGTCCAGGAAATAGGCTAATCTAACATTTACCAATTTCTCCATCAACTTGCACACGCAAGAGGTTAGAGAGATTGGGCGGAAACCGGTGGGAGTAGAGTGATCTCTCCCCGGCTTCCGAAAGGCGAGCACAGTAGCGATTCGCCAGGAGTCTGGGAGAAGACCTTCCACCCAGATCCTGTTGAACAAATCTAACAGAAAGGCCATGCCTCGCTCACCCAGGTGTCGAAGCATGGCGTACGGGACATCGTCCGGACCATGGGCGGTGTCCGCGCACGAAGCAAGAGCGGAACGCAACTCACTCACAGTAAACTTGTCGTTGAAGGGTTCTCTGCCTCTGGAGGTAAAGTCCAGCCGGCGGCCTTCCGCGACATTACGACGTGCATTGAATGCTGGCGGAGCAGCATCACGGCTAGAGAATGCGGAAAAAGCGGTCGCTAAGGATTCCGCCACGGACGCGGGGTCCGAGATTGCGGTCCCATTCTCCTGGAGAACGGGAGGGGGGTCCTGCGAGAACTTGCCCCGAATCCTTTTGACTCGCTTCCACACCTCAGCTAAAGGGGTCTTCCCGTTAAGTGAAGACACGTATGCCCGCCAAGAAGAGCGGCGGGCGTGCTTCGAAATATACCGGAACCTAGCCCTAGCCCGACGAAATTCAGCGACAGTGAAATCGTTCGGGCGGCGCTTATAGCGCATGTAGGCATAACGCTTCTGTTTGATGGCCGTCTCACACTCGGCCGCCTACCATGGGAGTGGTCAGCGTGCAAAACGGCCAGACGTCCTAGGAATAGTAGTCAGGTCCACGGCGATGAGGTTGCCGGAGAAGAACTCAACGGCCTCATCTACCGACCTAAACTCCTCGACTGAGATAGAGAATTCAGTCATTTCCTGAAATGCAGGCCACCGCGCCAAGCACCACCGAGGTGGTCTCTCAGGCGGCAGTTGCCCTGAAATGGATATTTGAATGGGAAAGTGATCACTACCATGGAGGTCATCGACCACCCCCCAATCAAAATCAGGCTGTGCATCCGAAAAGCACAAAGATAGGTCAAGGCAAGAAAATGAAGCGGTTCTCGGACAGTGATGCGTAAACTCATTCACGTTTAGGACACCCATCTCAAGCTCTTCGATCAGATCGGCAAGGACTTGTCCCTTGGGATTTATGGAGTAATCTCCCCAGAGAGGATGCCTGCCGTTCAGATCTCCAAGCAAGAGATAGGGCCTCGGCAACCGTGCCACGACGCGGCGGAAGTCCCCCGCGTCGAAGTCAGCTGACGGTGGAATGTACGCAGAAATGATAGTATACCTCCTATCCAGGTGCAGCTGCACAGCCACTGCCTGAAAGGAGGTATTTAAAGAGAAAGGAAGAACGGAGACATCATGCCGGGTGTAAACCGCGCATCCCCCAGCCCGGCCATCCCGCGTTGGTGGGGTCGCAAGACCCTTATACCCCGAGAGGGCAGGCAGGGGGCACGCGCCTAGCATGGTCTCCTGCAAAAAAATAGCTAACGGGGAACGGGACGAGGCGAGCCTCCGCAGCTCCTCCCAGTTAGCCCGGAGTCCACGGCAATTCCATTGAAGGAATATGCCCTCCAGGCCTAGCTCGGAGGAGACGCGGGGGCCCTCCTCGAATTGAAGACCCTCACGGGAATGGCCGTACGCTTCCCGGGGGCAGAACCCCGGGCGCTGTTGGCCGGACAAAGCGCTGGAGGCGCTGTCGCCTTCGAGGACTTATTGGGGGAGGGTGGGCTCGCCATGCGAGTCTTTTCCTCCCTCCGCCTCGAAACTTTAGGCGGGCGCTGCGGCTTCGGAGGCGGGGGGGCCTCTTTTCGAGGAACCACCGTCTCCGAGCCACTCGCTCCACCTCGGGGCGTGGGCGAAGGAGCCGAAGCTCCTTTGTTGCTGTCCTCCTTTCGGGGGACAGCTTTAGGAACCCCTGAAGATGGCCTAGCGACCATCTTCAGGGGTGTTGCCTCCTGTGAGTCTAACGACTCGGTGGAGGCGCGTGGCCGTTTCGCCTTGCGGGAAAACGGTCACGCTGGGGGAAGAGGGGGGAGCCCTGGTTTTAGCCGGGGCTGGGTATGAACCCTTTTTGCCGCCAGCTTTACCAGGGGAGCGCCCGGGTTGGGTAGAGCCCGCAGAAGGGCTCCGAATGGGCGCGGAAACAACCATGCTCGTTGGCCTGGATGGGCCAGGAGCAGAGGGTGCCTTTCGAACTACTGAGGCATATGACGTCCCAGGCAGAGCTGGGCGCGCCAGGACCAAGTCCTTAGCCTCGCGGAATGAGAGTCTATCCTGGGCCTGAACGGCCAGGATTTCTTTCTCAAGGAGATATGCACCACATTGCTTCGAAGAAGCAGGGTGCGGCTCTCCGCAATTGACACACTTGGCCACACACGATTTGGACTTATCGTGTGCGACCTTGGAGCAATTTACACAGACTTCGGGTGACCCCGACTTTGCACGTCTACATGAGCGATTCGTATGGCCGAAGCGGTGACAGTAATAGCACCGCCACGGCAGTGGCACGAATGCCTTCACGCGGTAGCGGTACCAACCGGCACGCACCGACTCAGGGAGCTTGTCACAGTCGAACGTGACGAAGAGTGTAGGGGTGGGTCTCGAAGCCCCTCCCTGTTTTCTCATCACACGTTCGACCTTGACCACCCCATGCTCGGCCAGATCTAGGGTGATGTCCTCAATGGAGTAGTCAACGAGTTCCCTCGCATAAACTACTCCTTTCACAAAGTTCATGGTAGAGTGCGGCGTCACACTCACCGGGGTGCCATGAAGTGTCCGAAGAGCACTTATCTTGGCTGCCTCGGCGGCATTCGCCGCATTCGCCAGAAGGCTGCCGTCCGAGAAACGGGTCACCTTCGGCTCTCTACCAATTGCACTAGCTAATCCTCTCCTCTGATGGATCATGTTGCCCTTGGACAACATGGTGCCATCAGTGGAGCGAATAACGAGGAAACGTTTGAAGCCAGCGGGCTCGAAAACGCCAGGTAACCTCTGAATGAGGGGCCCCGATGTCATCGAGGCTCCGCCCTGTGCACTTTTGGTGTTAGTCTTGGTCAGGGGCTCCAAACACGAGGTGGTAGAGGGGCCGGATGTGCCGATCTTGGCTTGGTCGCCTACCAAAGTGGCAGCAGACCCATCCGGCCCCGCAGCCCCCGCGGATGGAGAGGAGCCCCGAGTCTTTTTCGTCTTTTTAGTCTTCTTTGTCTTTTTCTTTTTTGGAGAGGAGGGCGGGGAATGAACCCGCTTTTCACCTCCGCCGGCAGAAGCCCCCAGGCCAGATGGACCGGCCTCAGCCAGGTCCCTCTCCGAAATGGAGAAGGTCCTGGTTGTCGTAGGGGCACCTGTCGGAGGAGATCCCTCCCCTCCTTTTACTGCCTCGGAGCCCTCAGCCATTTGAGGAGGACCTTGCATTGGGGCGGATTCGGGTTCGGTGCTTGGCGCCGAGCCCGAATTCCCCCCCATAGAAGGCCCTACCGTCTGAGGCTGGGTCTCCTCAAGGACCATGTTTATCACAGGAGGGGCCTCCAGTTGGCCATCCCCTCCCAGGACATCGCAGGTCCCCTTGGCAGTGTCGCCAGTCTTGTGTGGGGAGGCACAGGCCTTGACCCCAGCAAGGTTTAAAATTCTTGCCAGCAGGTCTTTTGAGGGAAGCGACCGAAGGGGCCTGGCTTCCCTCTCCCCCCTAAGGGGGTTTGCCCTACCGAGCCGCTTGCACGAGGGGCGGTTGGCAATGGGCTGCCTGCTGGCTTTCTTGGCAGTCCCCTTAGAAAGCAAAGGAGGGACTGCCGCTGGAGATAGGGAAGTGCCCGAAAGCACCTCCAGAGAAGGGGGTGAGGGGGAGTCCCCTACACCCGTAGGCGTAGGAGAGGAGTAAGCCTCCTCTCCGGTTAAAGAATTATGGAGGGTCCCTTGCGCAAGCTCAAGGGGGGGACCTCCATTTTCTCGGTGGAGCTGCCCGAGGGCGGCTCCGTTGATTTTCTTGGGGAAGTTGGGGGTTGGGTTTTTTTGGTTTTTTTGTCATACATGGGCATGGTGACCCTCTTTTTAATACGGGACGCAATAGCTCATCACCTCTCGCAGTTTCCCGCACTGCGAGAGGTGCTTACAAGCCCGGCAGAGCCAGGCGCCGCCATTCGGGACCACCCCTCCCGCCTGGTGGCCTGGCAGTCCATCGGCATGGCGGCTCCACCTTGGACACGGCGTAAAATTGATAGAATGTGAAGAGGAGAGGAAAGGGGATGTGAGGAAGGTATGGGTGGGGATGAAGCAGGTTGTTAAAAAAAACCCATCCCGAACCGGAGCTGAGGGGTTAGGGAACAATGTCCCCTCTCCCCCCAGCCCCGATCCGGGGTGGTTGGCTTGAGAAGAAGGTCAGCATCTACCCTGTGAAATTAGAGGCTGACCAGAGAAAGTTGTGGGAGAGGTTGTATGAAAAGCAACGAGGTAGGGGAGAAATCGGGCTATCTGAAGGAAAGAAGAGAGGCTAAGCTGGGGCCGGACGGAGCGCGGTGATCCCGTCAGCACGGCGGCCAGGATGGCAAATCGCCGCGCCCCTTACGGGGTTAAAAGGATACAAGTTATTTCCTAAAGATAGATTACAGAGAGAAGGTGGAGGTGTTCTTTTATATGTACGCGAAGATTTGTACCCTGTAGAATGTAACACTGACTCTGTTTTTGAAATGGTAACGGTTAAAATAAACCAAAAAAAAAGAACCTATATGTTATTTTAGTTTATAGGAGTCCACATCAGCTCCGGGAGACAGATGACCAATTTTATGAATACTTAACGAACATTTGTAAAGACAAGTTATCAGTGATCATTGGAGATTTTAATTGTGCTAAAATAAACTGGCCTACCAAAACTGCAGACTCAGAGGGACAAAGATTGATTAATTTTATTGAGGATAATTTCCTGACTCAGTGGGTGAAAGAACCAACAAGAGATGAAAACATATTGGATTTAGTGTTAACATCACACGATGAATTGATTTCAAATTTAAATGTTGGAGACAGAATAGGAAATAGTGATCATAACGCAGTAGATTTTGAAATTAATATACCACGTGTCCTACAAAATGACACCACCGCTAAACTTAATTTCAAAAGGGCAAATTATGCTGAACTAAGAAAGAGTTTGAGCACTTTTAAGATAAATAATGAAGAAATAAACGTAGCATGGCAGGAATTTAAAAACAATCTTCTCAACAAACAGTTTCAATTCATACCACTGGCTGTTATTAAAGATAAAAATGTTAATAAACCGAAATGGCTATCTCAAGAAATTATGAAACTCATTAGAAACAGAGATAAAACATATAAAAGGCTAAAATACAACCATAACATAGAAAACGGGAATCATTATTTGGAATTGAGAAGAAAAGTTAAAGCCGAGATTACAAGAGCAAAACGAAATGAAGAAATAAGAGCAGCTCAAAATTGCAAAAATAATCCTAAAGAGTTCTTTGCCTTAGTAAACAGCAGAAAACCCATAAAGAACAATATTGGCCCAATAAGAGATAAGTACAATAATTTGCAGTTCGATGATATTGGAATAGCAAACACTCTCAACGAATATTTTGTATCTGTTTTCACAAAAGAGTGTAACTCGTATGACTATACAGAAACACGTGAAATGGCTAATATTATACCACTCGAATCGGTTCGATGCAGTGTCGACAACACAAAGAAACTAATAGAGAAGATGAATAAATTTAAATCCCCGGGACCGGATAAAATATACCCAAGAGTTTTAAAAGAAGTCATAAATCAAGTAGCAGAACATCTTACGCAAATTTTCAATTTATCCCTAGAGAGTGGAATTGTACCTCAAGACTGGAAGATGGCAAATGTAACGCCAATATTTAAAAATGGATGTAAAGAGACTGCCAGCAATTTTCGCCCTATAAGTTTAACTTCCGAAGTTGGGAAACTCCTTGAAACTCACATTTCCAATACAATTGTAGAGCATTTAGAAAAGAATAAACTCCTAAATGATTCTCAGCATGGCTTCAGGAGAAAGAGATCTTGCCTCACAAATTTACTAGAGTTTTTTCACTATATAAATACCTTGTTGTACGAAAATAATAGATCGGTTGACATCTTGTATCTAGACTTCCGAAAGGCATTTGATAAAGTTCCGCATAAGAAGTTGATGTGTAAAGTAAGAGCCTTTGGAATTAAAGGCGAAATTGCAAAATGGATAGAAAATTGGCTTACGGATAGAAAACAGCGGGTAGTTATAAACGGACAAGCGTCAGAATGGGTTTTCGTTTGTAGTGGCGTCCCGCAAGGCTCTGTCCTTGGCCCGTTGCTATTCATTATGTACGTTAATGATATAGATGATGGCCTACTATCGAAAATTTCTAAGTTTGCTGATGATTGTAAATTAGGAAAAGGGATAATTACTGAACAGGACGTTCAAGAATTTCAAAATGATATTGATAAAATAGTAAGATGGACGGAAAAATGGGAATTGCCCTTAAATCTTGAAAAGTGCAAAATAATGCATATTGGTTATAATAATCCAAGGAGAGAATACAAACTGTTCGACAAGGAGATCAAAGAAACTGAAAATGAAAAAGACCTAGGTGTCTACATTACAAACGATCTAAAGTTTTCACGGCAGTGCATCGAAGTCGAAAAGAAAGCGCAAAGGATTCTTGGATATATAAAACGCCAAATCACTTTCAAAAATAAGATTACAATTCTGAATATGTACAATGCACTAGTAAGGCCACATTTAGAATATTGTTCCCAAGCCTGGTCTCCTTACTTAAGAAAAGATATTGAGAAGTTAGAAAAAGTACAAGCCAGAGCCACGAAATTGATTCCAGAACTAAGGAATTATAATTATGAAACAAGATTAGAAAGATTAAATTTATTCAGCCTTGAAACAAGAAGATTGAGAGGTCAATTAATAGAAATGTTTAAAATACTAAAAGGAATAGAAAATGTCGAATCTAATATTTGGTTTCAGTTTAGCACATCTACTACGCGATCAAACGGAATGAAAATAAAACCCAAGAATTTTCGCACAAATATATGTGGGAACTCATTTGCGTATAAAATTGTGAACAAGTGGAATCAATTACCAGAGGATGTAGTGAAATGTAATACAGTAGAAAATTTTAAAAAGAAATTAGACAAAATTTTAAGAAATCTAACATAATATGTGACGTGACTAATAAGTTAAAATAAAATTTGTATGCTAATTTTAAGATTTACAAAATATTAATTGTATTTATTATAAAATATATTTATTGTATGCAATCATAATAAAATGCTTTTTGACATGAATATGTTGTAAATATTCCTTATAGCTCAGAATCATTAACCAAAGACAAAGAACGAGTTTATGTTCTAATATTGGACGAGAAACCCTAATCTAAGTTGAATGTATATATATGTATGTATATGTGTATATGTGTGTATGTGTATATATATATATATATATATATATATATATATATATATATATATATATATATATATATATATATATATATATATATATATATATGTATATATATATATATATATATATATATATATATATATATATATATATATATATATATATATATATATATATATATATATATATGTATATGTATATATGTATGTATATATATTAGCATTTAAAATATTATATAGAATAAGTAAGTTATGAGAGAACAGCAAATTGACAAAAAAGAGTTAACTCTTGCATAATGTAGCACAAGTAGCATAATAAAAAGTTTTGATGTAGCAAATAGATACAAAAAAATAAGTACCTCCATTGAAATGGAACGAATGTTCTTTTGAGGTACTTACTATCCTTGTAACTCCTTGTAACTCTCTCTCTCTCTCTCTCTCTCTCTCTCTCTCTCTCTCTCTCTCGCTCTCTCTCTCTCTCTCTCTCTCTCTCTCTCTCTCTATATATATATATATATATATATATATATATATATATATATATATATATATATATGGTGTTCTATGGTAGAAAAGACCTCTACCAAAGGGACGGGGTGCACCTCTCCTTTAAGGGCAAGGCATTCCTAGCCAACCTCATCCAGGATGTCGTGGAGCGCACCCAAAGGAGTGTCCGGCCCATTGGGAAGGCGGACTTACGCCAGTACGCCCGAGTCACTCCCCAAACAACCTTCTCGGAGGTTGTCAAAAATGGTGCCACCGCGACAAACAAGAAGCCGGGAAACGGAAGAGTATAGGGAGTCCTACATTAGGGGACTCCCTGAAAGTTCTTCTGTTCAATGCCCGGTCAATCACAAACAAGTTTCCTGAGCTCCGTGGCCTCGTAGCGACGGAAGAACCCGAAATGGTAGCCATAACAGAATCGTGGATAAAAACCTCAAACCGAGACTTTGAAGGCGAATTCACGGTTCCTGGCTACCAACTCTTCCACAAAGATAGGCCAGACAGAGAGGGTGGCGGTGTAATGTTGTATGTCAAGGATACAATCAAATCTACGAACTCCAACGTTATATTCGACCATGAGCTCCTAGGCGTTGACCTAGAGATCGGTCCTGCCAAATACAGGACCCTGCTGCTTTACAGACCCCCTTCCCAACCTGTTGAGAAGGACAGGGAACTGTACCAGCTGCTGGGTGAGCTGGTTCAAGGACGAGTGTGCATCGTTATGGGCGATTTCAACAGCCAAGTTGACTGGGAAACCAGAGCAGCCTGTGGCGAGAGCGCGCTACTCCTGGAGTTCGCCAACAACGAGTTCCTCACTCAATGGGTCAGAGAACCGACGAGAGGAGACAATATCCTCGACTTGGTCTTCACCTCTGAGGATGATATCGTTGAGGATATCTCTGTAGGCGAAGAGCTCGGTGGCAGTGATCACCAGCTAGTTAGATTTAGCGTCAAGATCCCGAAGGTAAGGTCTGTTCCAAGTCAATTAAAGAAAGTTGACTTGAGAAGAGCAGACTTTGCAAGCCTTCGAGCTGGACTGACTGACGTGAGGCTAGAAGTGTGCGATGACGTTGAAGTCTCTTGGAACAGTTTCAAAAATAAGTTCATGAGTCTTCAATCGCGTTTCATCCCTCTGAAATGCCCCCGTCTGTCTTCTGTTCAACCTAAGTGGTTTAATCGAGAAATCAGCCAACTGCTTAGGGAGAGGAGAAATGTGTACCGGCAATCGAAGATCTCGGGTGACTTTGACGAATACCGGAGGCTAGCCAGAAGAGTGAAGTCCAGCATAAGGGTGGCTAAGCGGTCTGAGGAACTCCGAGTGGCGAGACTCTGTAAAGAGAATCCCAAGGAGTTTTTTGTATATGTGAACAGCCGTAAACCAATCCGTCGAACGATTGGCCCTTTGAGGAATGAGGAGGGGACATTAAAGCATTCAGATGCAGAAAATGCTAACCTGCTCAACAAATACTTCTCTTCAGTGTTTACTGAAGAGTGTGGTCCCATTCCCCAGCCGACGGATTCCTACTCGGGGGAAAAGCTGGAGGCAATGGACTTCACCGAAGGAGAAATAAAGAAAAAGATCGCTGACCTAAAGACGAATAAGTCCCCTGGACCGGACCGGTTTCTACCTAAAGTGTTGAAGGAAGTGTGCGATGAAGTATCACGACATCTGTGCGCTATCTTTAACATGTCAATGCGGACCAAATGCGTTCCTAGAGACTGGCGTGAGGCGGAGGTGATTCCTATCTTCAAAAAAGGAGACCGTAACCAACCGTCGAACTACCGACCTATCAGTCTGACTTCGATAGTCGGTAAACTCATGGAAAGCATCATGGTGGACAAAGTGACGTCGTATTTAGAGTCAAACCTGCTACTGAGGAGTTCCCAGCACGGCTTCCCAAGGCAACGGTCATGCCTGACGAACCTTGTGGAATTCTTCCACTTCGTTTTCAGTGAGCACGATCGGGACAAGGCGGTGGATGTGGTGTACCTAGACTTTCAGAAAGCCTTTGATAAGGTACCACACCGCCGCCTTCTCCAGAAAGTGCGAGCGCTTGGCATAGACGGAAAGGTAGCCGGCTGGATCAAGAACTGGCTAAGTGGCAGACGGCAACGGGTGGTGGTGAATGGACAGTCTTCTGAGTGGGTGCCCGGTTCCAGACTAAGTGCGTCATTCTTTTCTTTTTCTACTCTATCCCTCTCTTTTTTTTACTTTTATCCTACCTCCCACTCATACAAAAACAAAAAAAAAACAAAAAAAAAGCCTACTCCTATCGTGTAAATCTTTCCCTTTCTTCCTCTATCTACCTATAAGGACCTGGCAGCTACCTCATGCGTCAGAAGAGAGGCTTTGGAACCTCTATAAACAACGCCAATCGACGCTCACTGGTTGCGAGAGACTAGGACTAGAGGTGTCCTAGGCATTGGGGCATGATGAATGAGATGAGGGTAGTGCCTCGTTAACCCCTTCCCTGGTGCGGAATTATTGACCGTTCCCAGTGCCCGTTGACGGGTGCTTATGGTAGCATTGGTCCGAGGTGACGGCCCTTTGTTCCCATGTTGGTTGCCAGGGCAATAAAAAGCCTTGGGTCGAGTTCCTTGGTGTGGCGGGATATCCATTGAACGCTACTCCGAGATCCTGGCCGTTGTGAAGGGAACTAGTAGGAGTTTAGTACGGGGCGTGCTTCGTTGTTGTTCACCTGGTGAGAAATCGATGGCCCCTTCGGGGACCGTCAGTGCTGCTTGGTTGGGAGCCACGGCAAGCCAAGGCTTGACGACTCGGTCGGACGAACAGCAGCACATGGAGCGTGCCTTCTGAAAGATCCGAAACGTCTCCGATCGATAGGCGGGAGCGACTCACGCGGGGAGAACTCACCAAACCTCCTATTTTTCTTATTGATTGGTCTTAAAGTGATTAAGTATAAAGCTTTCAGAATGACAGGAAAGAGAGGTCCAGGTGGTCTAAAATATACATGCGCAACATGTCAGAAGGATAAGTGGTGTGTGGATTTCCCAGAAGGGTGTTTTTCGAAATGCCACCCGGGCAGTGTCTGCACCGCTTGCATCCTGAAGGGTGAGGTCCAAGAAGCAGTTGCCTACTGTAGGGAGATACAAGATCTCTATAGGGCTTCGGAGGAGAGAGCTCGAGCACTCGAGATGAAAATAGAGACTATGGAGTCAGAGCACGTGCGCAAACTTAGCCGTCTCGAGGATAGGGTCGCAGAATTCGCCGCAAAATTAGCGACCCAGTCAACTCCAATATCCGGAGAGCCACTCAATCAAAATGGCAACACTGCATCGTCAGTGCCCGGAGAGACTAGTGGCCAAGTGAAGAAGAAGAAAAAGAAAAACAATTGTAATCCTTCACTCCCCCCTAATAATGATGGTTCCGACGTAGCCGTTGCCGAAAGAGTAAGTCATGATGGCTTCACTCCTGTCAGAAGGGCAGCCCATAGACCGAGAGAGGTTTCGTTACCGATACCAATCCCAACGTCAAATAGATTTGCTTCCCTGGACTCGGACCGGGAGTCTCCAATCGTTATCGGTGACTCTCAAGTGAGGGGCTTGACAAATCGGACAAACGGGATGCGCAAGGAAATGTGGCGCTTACGTAGCCTACCAGGCAAGAAGACGCGAGAGATCATAAAAGAAGTTAAAAAAATTAGACTAGGACAGCAAGATACGCCGGTAGTGGCCCAAGCCAGTGGAAATGACCTGTTCCTACGGGGAGGCTCTGCAGGCTTTACTGAGCGCATCATCGAAGATGTCAGAAGTTTAGCAGCCTCGTTAAAAGAAATAACATCAAAACCAATCGTCGTTGGGATCATACCGAGACGCTCTGGGGGTGCCTTGGCCAACCAAAAGGCTCTGAGCATAAATTGGAGGCTAGGTGAAATCCTATCAGGAATGGGCGTATGTTTCGTCAACCCCTTCGACGAATTCTACGGTCGGTCAGGGCTGTTTAGTGAGGATGGCACTCACCTGTCTGTCCGTGGAAGAGGTGTGCTGCGTGAGCTCATCCGCCGCGGTTTATATTGGGTAAAGAAATCCGATGCAGGAGAAAGGATGACTGAGACCCCAGTGGGAGAATCCCACGAAGTAGCGCCCTCGGCAGCGGAGGTCAAGCACCCAGCACCCAATCCTTCCGTCGATACAGAGGAGGGGGCGGAATTGGGTGATGGTCAACCTCCGAATCCAGCTTCGGAGGGGAGGACGCACGACGAACCGTCGGGAAACGGAGAAGTGGAGGGGGCAATAGGGCTAGCGGACGCCCCCTAAGAGTTATTCTATTAAATGCCCGCTCAATAAGGAACAAGTTCTGCGAGCTTAGAGCACTGATGTCATCAGAGATGCTTGACATAGTGGCCGTCACTGAGTCTTGGATTCGTGCAGACACCAGGGACTTCATAGGTGAGTTTGGAGTACTCGGTTACGCGACCTTCCATAAATATCGCGCTGATCGCGCCCCAAGGAGTTCTTCGCGTACGTGAACAGTCGAAAACCAGTACGCCAACGCATCGGACCCCTGAGGGACGCCGACGGCGTTCTCCAGGATTCAGATGAGGAAATAGCTGGCATACTCAACGACTACTTCTCGGTTTTTACGAGGGAAAGGGGCGGAGAGATACCCAGACCGCCGATAGTGATAGATCGCGAGTTAGAATCACTAGAAGCAATAACTACAACTTCCGAAGAAGTTGCTAGAAGGCTAGGTCAGTTAAATGCGTATAAATCCCCAGGTCCTGACGGCTTCCTGCCAAGAGTACTGCGTGAGGTGAAAGATCAGGTGAGTCCTTATCTTTCTGAGATCTTCAACTCATCGCTCGACAGTGGCGAAGTACCTGCAGACTGGCGTATGGCCAATGTCACCCCAATCCACAAAAAGGGGGACCGTGGCACCGCAGGAAACTACCGACCAATAAGTCTCACTTCAATCGTGGGCAAAGTACTGGAAGGCATCATAGGGGATAGGATAATGAATCATTTAGAGTCTCACGACCTGTTGAGAGAAACACAGCATGGCTTCCGAAGAAAGCGCTCGTGCCTCACGAACTTGCTCGAATTCTTCCACGGTATAATGAGCGAGTTTGACAGAAGTCGAGCGGTGGACATACTTTATTTGGATTTCCAAAAGGCTTTCGATAAAGTCCCCCACCGCCGACTGATGGCGAAAGTACATGCCCTGGGAATAAGAGGAAAGGTCGCAAAATGGTTAGAAAGTTGGTTGTCGGACAGGCGACAGAGGGTTACCATTGGAGGCCACACCTCTCGGTGGTCGTCAGTAACGAGCGGAGTCCCTCAGGGCTCCGTGCTAGGCCCTCTATTATTCATCATCTACATCAACGATATAGATGAAGGACTGGTGAGTCGTCTAGCGAAATTTGCCGACGACACAAAACTTGGAGCTAATGTAGCAAATCCCGAAAACATCGAGATGTTGAGGGATGACCTACGGAATATTGGCGAGTGGGCTGACAAGTGGCAGATGCCTTTCAACTTAGACAAGTGTAAGGTGATGCACATCGGGTATGCGAACCCCCGGTCAGGCTACGAGCTACAAGGTATGCGTCTTGAGTCTACTGATGTCGAGAAGGACTTAGGTGTGCTGATTAGCAGCGATCTCAAATTCTCGAAGCAGTGCTTACAGGTGGAGAAAAAGGCTCATCGCTTGTTGGGTTACATCAAGAGGCAATTCAGCTTTCGAACAAAAGAGGTTGTTTTGCCATTGTATAACTCGCTGGTGAGGCCTCACCTAGAGTTCGCTGTTCAGTTCTGGTCTCCTCATTATCGAAAAGACATCGATCGTCTGGAAAAGGTGCAAGCCAGGGCCACGAAACTGATCCCATCGCTAAGGAACAAGTCATACCAAGAAAGACTGCAAGAGCTCGATCTCTATTCGTTAGAGACTCGAAGACTGCGCGGACGTCTAATAGAGACTTTTAAAATCTTGAAAGGATTTGAAAATGTCGACTCCACCAAATTCTTTACCCTCAACCGGAATATGACTCGAAATCACGGGTGGAAGGTGGAGCTTCCCAGATTCAATAACATTCCGGTGGGTAAGTCATTCACATATGACATTTGCGACACATGGAATAAACTACCAGCGGGGGTTGTTGAGAGTAGCAGTGTTGAACAGTTCAAGAGTAGACTTGACAAATTATATTTGAAAAGCTGATGATCTCATAGCAAGTAATCAGTACATGCTAAGAATCGAAACCACAGAAAGTACCTCCTACATATGGGCCGCAAGGCCTTTGAGGTACTTCTTTTCCTTGTAACTCCTTGTAACACACACACTCTCTCTCTCTCTCTCTCTCTCTCTCTCTCTCTCTCTCTCTCTCTCTCTCCCGCCAGGAGAGTGAAGTCCAGCATAAGGGCGGCTAAGCGGTCTGAGGAACTCCGAGTGGCGAGACTCTGTAAAGAGAATCCCAAGGAGTTTTTTGGATATGTGAACAGCCGTAAACCAATCCGTCGAACGATTGGCCCTTTGAGGAATGAGGAGGGGACATTAAAGCATTCAGATGCAGAAAATGCTAACCTCCTCAACGACTACTTCTCTTCAGTGTTTACTGAAGAGTGTGGTCCCATTCCCCAGCCGACGGATTCCTACTCGGGGGGAAAAGCTGGAGGCAATGGACTTCACCGAAGGAGAAATAAAGAAAAAGATCGCTGACCTAAAGACGAATAAGTCCCCTGGACCGGACGGGTTTCTACCTAAAGTGTTGAAGGAAGTGTGCGATGAAGTATCACGACATCTGTGCGCTATCTTTAACATGTCAATCCGGACCGGATGCGTTCCTAGAGACTGGCGTGAGGCGGAGGTGACTCCTATCTTCAAGAAAGGAGACCGTAACCAACCGTCGAACTACCGACCTATCAGTCTGACTTCGATAGTCGGTAAACTCATGGAAAGCATCATGGTGGACAAAGTGACGTCGTATTTAGAGTCAAACCTGCTACTGAGGAGTTCCCAGCACGGCTTCCGAAGGCAACGGTCATGCCTGACGAACCTTGTAGAATTCTTCCATTTCGTTTTCAGTGAGCACGATCGGGACAAGGCGGTGGATGTGGTCTACCTAGACTTTCAGAAAGCCTTTGAAAAGGTACCACACCGCCGCCTTCTCCGGAAAGTGCGAGCGCTTGGCATAGACGGAAAGGTAGCCGGCTGGATCGAGAACTGGCTAAGTGGCAGACGGCAACGGGTGGTGGTGAATGGACAGTCTTCTGAGTGGGTGCCCGTTACTAGCGGGGTGCCTTAAGGTTCTGTCCTGGGACCACTACTATTTATCATCTACGTCAACGACATGGACGGTGACATGGTTGCGAAGATTTCCAAATTTGCCGACGATACCAAGCTTGGTATGAACGTTGCAAAGGATGGAAATACTGCCCGCCTGCAGGAAGATCTTGGGAAGATTGGGGAGTGGTCGGACACGTGGCAAATGCCTTTTAACGTGGGCAAATGCAAAGTGATGCATATCGGCCACAGAAACCCCCAATCTCAGTATATCCTTAAGGGCACTGCTATTGAATCCACCGACACTGAGAAGGACTTGGGTGTAACAATCACTAGTGACCTCAAGTTCTCGAAACAGTGCATTGAGGCGGAGAAAAAGGCCCAAAGGATGCTAGGCTATATTAAGCGCCAGTTTGGTTATCGGAACCAGGAGATTGTACTGTGCCTGTACAACTCACTTGTCCGACCGCACCTGGAGTATGCCGTACAATTTTGGAGTCCTTCATTGCGAAAGGACATCACGAGATTGGAACGCGTACAAGCCAGGGCAACCAAGCTGATTCCCTCTATCCGACATAAAAGTTATGAGGATAGACTAAGGGAATTAGATCTGTTCTCGCTGGAAACCCGTAGACAGCGTGGTCAGCTCATCGAAGTTTTCAAAATACTTCGAGGGTTCGACAATGTTGACTACCTCGATATTTTCACACTGAGTGAGAACAGAACGCGCAATCACGGCTTCAAACTTGAACTGAAGCGTTACAACCGCAATCTGTGTGGAAATTTTTTCACTTACAGTATCTGCGGTATGTGGAACGCACTTCCAGTGGAAGTTGTCAACAGTGAATCTGTTGACCAGTTCAAGTCAAGACTAGACAAAGTCTTGAAAAGTGGCCGTTTATGGACGCAAAACAATTGAGCAGCCATGTGCCCGCTCGATTGCTAGCCTAAAGGTACCCTCTTTGAATGGACCGTAAGGTCTCCTAGGGTACTAACTTTCCTTGTTACTCCTTGTTACTACTCTCTCTCTCTCTCTCTCTCTCTCTCTCTCTCTCTCTCTCTCAGAGGGAGAGGTGACGCCCCCTTGTCGCGGGAAGAGAGCTTGTGTGTACCTTTGACTTTTCGAGCTATGTCGGCGGGGGTACCTCTTCTGGGTACCCCTGGTAGGGCTTCCCTTGTCGATTTGGTCGAAAACGAGATTCCAGACTAAGTGCGTCATTCCTTCCTTTTTTTTTTACTCTATCCCTCTCTTTTTTTACTTTTATTCTATCTCTCCCACTTATACAAAAAGAAAAAAAACAAAAAAAAGCCTACTCCTATCATGTCCCTGTTTCTCTTTTCTTCCTCTATCTACATATAAGGACCTGGCAGCTACCTCATGCGTCAGAAGAGAGGCTTTGGAACCTCTATAAACAACGCCAATCAACGCTCACTGGTTGCGAGAGACTAGGACTAGAGGTGTCCTAGGCGTTGGGGCACGATGAATGGGATGAGGGTAGTGCCCCGTTAACCCCTTCCCTGGCGCGTAATTATTGACCGTTCCCAGTGCCCGTTGACGGGTGCCTCTGGTAGCATCGGTCCGAGGTGACGGCCCTTTGTTCCCAGGTTGGTTGCCAGGCCAATAAAAAGCCTTGGGTCGAGTCTCTTGGTGGGGCGGGATATCCATTGAACGCTGCTCCGAGATCCTGGCCGTTGTGAAGGGAACTAGTAGGAGTTTAGTAAGGGGCGTGCTTCGTTGTTGTTCACCTGGTGACAAATCGATGGCCCCTTCGGGGACCGTCTGTGCTGCTTGGTTGGGAGCCACGGCACGCCGAGGCTTGACGACTCGGTCGGACGAACAGCAGCACATGGAGCGTGCCTTCTGAAAGATCCGAAACGTCTCCGATCGATAGGCGGGAGCGACTCACGCGGGGAGAACTCAACAACCCCCTTTTTTCTATTGATTGGTCACAAAGTTTTGAAAGAGAGAAAGTGTTTAAAATGACAGGGAAAAAAGGTCCAGCTGCACTTAAATATACATGTGCGATATGCCAGAAGGATAAGTGGTGCGTGGACTTCCCGGAAGGATGTTTTTCGAAATGCCACCCGGGAAGTATATGCACCGATTGCATCCTTAAAGGAGAGATCCGAGAGGCAGTGGCATGCTGCAATGAACTCAAGGATCTCTTCACAGCCTCTGAAGAAAAATCTAGGGCGCTGGAAAATAAACTGCAGACCCTAGAAACGCAGCACGCGCTTCAGATTCGGCGTCTCGAGGAAAAGATCCTAGAGCTAGCCTCTAAACTAGAGGCCCAGTCGGCTCAAGCTCGAGACGAAAGTCCCACTGACTTGGGTGGTTCCGCCGATGTGACTCCAGCCCAAGGAGGTGAAACTGCATTGGCAGTCCCACTTCTGCCATGCGGAGCCAATGAGAAGAAGAAAAAGAAAAAGAAGAAAAAGGACCATAATGCAGCTCACCCCAGTGTAGAGGATTCGAGCGCTACTGGTGCGCATGGGAAAGTGGAAAGAGAAGAAGAGAAAAGAGAAACGGAAGAAGAGAAAAGAGAAACGGAAGAAGAGAAGAAAAATAAGATGAGGAAGAAAAAAAAGAAAAATGCAGAGATACAAGAGGAAAGCGGCAAGTCGCTTCCGAGAGGAAAGAATAAGTCGCCTGCTGACAAATGTGCAAGAGTCACCCTTATTGGTGATTCTCAAGCACGGGGCTTGCAGTCCCTGCTAGCGGCCCGCCTTCGCACTAGTGTGAAGGTAAGCTGCCTGCTAGGATGTGGTAACCACCACATCAGAGTAGAGGCTGAGAAATCACAGATTTCTGAGAGCTCAGTCGTTGCTCTGATGGTCAGTGGAAACGACCTGTACCTGAGAGGAGGTAGGGTAGGCCCTACAGATAAAATCCTCCACACGGTCATGGGTGCCGTGGACGACTGTGGGCTGAAAACCCGCAAGCGTGTGGTAGTCGGGATGCTCCCGAGGAGAGGTCCAACACGGACCGCTCACTCGATGAATGTGTCTCTAAACCGGCGCCTGGCAGATTTGTGTACGGCAGAGGGGGTCTTTTTTGTGGACCCGTACCGCACCTTTTATGGTAGAAATGATCTCTACCAAAGGGATGGGGTACATCTTTCCTTTAAAGGAAAGGCCTTTCTGTCGAACATGATCCAGAATGTCGTAGAGAGGACCGAAAGGAGTATCCGGCCCAGAGTGAGGGCGGACGTACGCCAGTACGCCCGTGTCACTCCAGGAACGACCTTCTCAGAGGTCGCAAAAAGGGGTGCCTCGCCAACAAAGAAGCCGGGAAACGGAAGAGCATAGGGAGTCCTACAGTCGGGGACTCCCTGAAAGTTCTTCTGTTCAATGCGAGGTCAATCAGGAACAAGTTTCCTGAGCTCCGTGGCCTCGTAGCGACGGAAGAACCCAAAATGGTAGCCATAACAGAATCGTGGATAAAAACGTCAAACCGAGACTTTGAAGGCGAATTCACGGTTCCTGGCTACCAACTCTTCCACAAAGATAGGCCAGACAGAGAGGGTGGCGGTGTAATGTTGTATGTCAAGGATACAATCAAATCTACGAACTCCAACATTATATCCGATCACGAGCTCCTAGGCGTTGACCTAGAGATAGGTCCTGTCAGATACAGGACCCTGGTGCTTTACAGACCCCCTTCCCAACCCGTTGAGAAGGACAGGGAACTGTACCAGCTGCTGGGTGAGCTTGTTCAAGGCAGAGTGTGCATCGTTATGGGCGACTTCAACAGACAAGTTGACTGGGCAACCAGAGCAGCCTGTGGCGATAGCGCGCCACTCCTGGAGTTCGCCAACAACGAGTTCCTCACTCAATGGGTCAGAGAACCGACGAGAGGAGACAATATCCTTGACTTGGTCTTCACCTCTGAGGATGATATCGTTGAGGATGTCTCTGTAGACGAAGAGCTCGGTGGCAGTGATCACCAGCTAGTTAGATTTACCGTCAAGATCCCGAAGGTAAGGTCTGTTGCCAGTCAATCAAGGAAACTTGACTTGAGAAGAGCAGACTTTGCACGCCTTCGTGCTGGGCTGACTGATGTAAGGCTAGCGGTATGCGAAGAGGTTGAGGATTCGTGGAACAATTTCAAAAATAAATTCATGAGTCTTCAATCAAGTTGCATCCCTCTAAAATGCCTCCGTCGGTCTTCTGTTCAACCAAAGTGGTTTAATCGAGAAATCGGCCAACTGCTTAGGGAGAAGAGAAATGCGTACCGGCGATCGAAGATCTCGGGTGCCTTTGACGAGTACCGGAGGCTAGCCAGGAGAGTGAAGTCCAGCATAAGGGCGGCTAAGCGTACTGAGGAACTCCGAGTGGCGAGACTCTGCAAGGAGAATCCCAAGGAGTTCTTTGGCTATGTAAATAGCCGTAAACCAATCCATCGTAGGATTGGGCCCCTAGTGGACGAGGAGGGTGCATTAACTCAGTCAGATGCAGAAAATGCTAACCTTCTCAATGACTACTTCTCCTCAGTGTTTACTAAAGAGTGTGGTCCCATCCCCTAGCCCACGGATTCCTACTCGGGGGAAATGCTGGAGGCAATGGACTTCACCGAAGGAGAAATAAAGAAAAAGATCGCTGACCTAAAGACGAATAAGTCCCCTGGACCGGACGGGTTTCTAACCAAGGTGTTGAAGGAAGTGTGCGATGAAGTATCACCACATCTGTGCGCTATCTTTAACATGTCAATCCGGACCGGATGCGTTCCTAGAGACTGGCGTGAGGCGGAGGTGACTCCGATCTTCAAGAAAGGATCCTCCAGCCATCCGTCAAACTACCGACCTATCAGTCTGACTTCGATAGTCGGTAAACTCATGGAAAGCATGATGGTGGAGAAAATAACGTCGTATTTAGAGTCAAACCTGCTACTGAGGAGTTCCCAGCACGGCTTCCGAAGGCAACGGTCATGCCTGACGAACCTTGTGGAATTCTTCCACTTCGTGTTCAGTGAGCACGATGGGGACAAGGCGGTGGATGTGGTTTACTTAGACTTTCAGAAAGCCTTTGATAAGGTACCACACCGCCGCCTTCTCCGGAAAGTGCGAGCGCTGGGCATAGACGGAAAAGTAGCCGGCTGGATCGAGAACTGGCTAAGTGGCAGACGGCAACGGGTGGTGGTGAATGGACAGGCTTCTGAGTGGGTGCCCGTTACTAGCGGAGTGCCTCAAGGTTCTGTCCTGGGACCACTACTATTCATCATCTACGTCAACGACATGGACGGTGACATGGTTGCGAAGATTTCCAAATTTGCCGACGATACCAAGCTTGGTATGAACGTTGCAAAGGATGGAAATACTGCCCGCCTGCAGGAAGACCTTGGGAAGATTGGGGAGTGGTCGGACACGTGACAAATGCCGTTCAACGTGAACAAGTGCAAAGTAATGCATATCGGCCACAGAAATCCCCAATCTCATTATATCCTTAAGGGCACTGCTCTCGAATCGAGTGACACTGAGAAGGACTTGGGTGTTACTGTCACTAGCGACCTCAAGTTCTCGAAACAGTGCATTGAGGCAGAGAAGGAAGCCCAAAGGATGTTAGGCTACATAAAGCGCCAGTTTGGATACCGTAACAGGGAGATAGTACTTTGTCTGTACAACTCCCTAGTTCGGCCGCACCTGGAGTATGCCGTACAATTTTGGGGTCCTTCGTTTCGAAAGGACATCGCAAGGTTGGAACGCGTACAAGCCAGGGCAACCAAACTGATTCCCTCTATCCGACATAAAAGTTATGAGGATAGACTAAGGGAATTAGATCTGTTCTCGTTGGAAACCCGTAGACTGCGTGGTCAGCTCATCGAAGTTTTCAAAATACTTCGAGGGTTCGACAATGTTGACTACCGGGATATTTTCACACTGAGTGAGAACAGAACGCGCAATCACGGCTTCAAACTTGAACTGAAGAGTTACAACCGCAATCTGTGTGGAAACTTTTTCACCTACAGTATCTGCGGTAAGTGGAACGCACTTCCAGTGGAAGTTGTCAACAGTGAATCTGTTGACCAGTTCAAGTCAAGACTAGACAAAGTCTTGAAAAGTGGCCGTTTAGGGACGCAAAACAATTGAGCAGCCATGTGCCCGCTCGATTGCTAGTCCCAAGGTACCCTCTTTGAATGGACCGTAAGGTCT
>CAXAKS010000021.1:0-103816 GCA_963969495.1 Ceratothoa steindachneri | reverse complement strand
AAAGCCTAGAGTCCTAACAAAACCTAATGTCATAACAAAACCTAATGTCATAACAAAACCTAATGTCATAACAAACCCTAATGCCACAACAAAGACTAATGCCACAACAAAGACTAATGCTACAACAAAGACTAATGCCACAACAAAGACTAATGCCACAACAAAGACTAATGTTATAACAGAGACTAATCATAACAAAAACTAGTCATAACAACACCTCATGTCATAACAACACCTCATGTCATAACAAAGCCTAGTGTAATAACGACACCATGTCATAACGACACCTAGAGTAATAACAACACCTAGAGTAATAACAACACCTAGAGTAATAACCACACCTATATAATAACCACACCTAGAGTTAAAACAAAACCAAGAGTTAAAACAAAACCTAGAGTTAAAACACGACCTAGAGTTAAAACACGACCTAGAGTTAAAACAACACCTAGAGTTAAAACAAAACCTAGAGTAATAACCACACCTATTAATAACGACACCTAGAGTTAAAACAAAACCTAGAGTTAAAACAAAACCTAGAGTTAAAACAAAACCCAGAGTTAAAACAAATCCTAATGTCATAACAAAACCCAATGTCATAACAAAACCTAATGTCATAACAAAACCTAATGTCATAACAAAACCTAAGGTCATAACAAAACCTAAGGCCATAACCAAACCTAATGTCATAACAGAGCCTAGAATCATAACAGAGCCTAGAATCATAACAGAGCCTAGAATCATAACAGAGCCTAGAGTCATGACAGAGCCTAGAGTCATGACAGAGCCTAGAGTCATGACAGAGCCTAGAGTCATGACAGAGCCTAGAGTCATAACAGAGCCTAGAGTCAAAACAGAGCCTAGAGTCAAAACAGAGCCTAGAGTCAAAACAGAGCCTAGAGTCAAAACAGAGCCTAGAGTCATAACACAGCCTAGAGTCATAACACAGCCTAGAGTCATAACACAGCCTAGAGTCATAACACAGCCTAGAGTCATAACAGAGCCTAGAGTCATAACAGAGCCTAGAGTAGTAATTGAGCCTAGAGTAGTAATTGAGCCTAGAGTAGTAATAGAGCCTAGATTAGTAATAGAGCCTAGATTAGTAACGGAGCCTAGAGTAGTAACGGAGCCTAGAGTAGTAACGGAGCCTAGAGTAGTAACGGAGCCTAGAGTAATAACGAAGCCTAGAGTAATAAAACCTAATGTCATAACAAAACCTAATGTCATAACAAAAACTAATGTTATAACAAAACCTAATGTCATAACAAAACCTAATGTCATAACAAAACCTAATGTCATAACAAAACCTAATGTCATAACAAAACCTAATGTCATAACAAAACCTAATGTCATAACAAAACCTAATGTCATAGCAACACCTAATGTCATAGCAACACCTAATGTCATAGCAACACCTAATGTCATAGCAACACCTAATGTCATAGCAACACCTAATGTCATAGCAACACCTAATGTCACAACAACACCTAATGTCACAACAACACCTAATGTCATAACAACAGCTAATGTCATAGCAACACCTAATGTCACAACAACACCTAATGTCATAACAACAGCTAATGTCATAACAACAGCTAATGTCATAACAACAGCTAATATCATAACAAAACCTAATGTCCTAACAAAACCTAATGTCCTAACAAAACCTAATGTCCTAACAAAACCTAATGTCATAACAAAACCTAATGTCATAACAAAACCTAATGTCATAACAAAACCTAATGTCATTCCCAATCCTAATGTCATAACACCTAATGTCATAACAACACCGTAATGTCATAACAGCACCTAATGTCATAACAACACCTAATGTCATAACAACACCTAATGTCATAACAAAGACTCGTCATAACACCTAATGTCATAACAAAGCCTAGAATGATAATAAAATCTAATGTCTAAACAAAACGTAGTCATAACAACACCTCATGTCATAACAAAACCTAGAGTAATAACGACACCTCATGTCATAACGACACCTAGAATTATTACAAAGCCTAATGTCATAACAAATCCAAATGTCATAACAAACCCAAATGTCATAACAAACCCAAATGTCATAACAAACCCAAATGTCATAACAAACCCAAATGTCATAACAAACCCTAATGTCATAACAAACCCTAATGTCATAACAAACCCTAATGTCATAAAAACTAATTTCGTAACAAACCCTAATGTCATAAAAACTAATTTCGTAACAAAGACTAATGTCTTAACAAAGACTAATGCCGTAACAAAGACTAATGCCGTAACAAAGACTCGTCATAACAAAGACTCGTCATAACAAAGACTCGTCATAACAAAGACTCGTCATAACAAAGACTCGTCATAACAAAGACTCGTCATTACATAGACTCGTCATTACATAGACTCGTCATTACAAAGACTCGTCATTACAAAGACTAATCATAACAAACACTAATCATAACAACACCTCAAGTCATAACAAAGCCTAGAGTAATAACAACACCTGATGTCATAACGACACCAATTCATAACGACACCATGTCATAACGAAACCTAGAGTAATAACAACAACTAGAGTAATAACCACACCTAGAGTGATAACAAAACGTAGAGTTAAAACAAAACGTAGAGTTAAAACAAAACGTAGAGTTAAAACAAAACGTAGAGTTAAAACAAAACGTAGAGTTAAAACAAAACGTAGAGTTAAAACAACACGTAGAGTTAAAACAAATCCTAGAGTTAAAACAAATCCTAGAGTTAAAACAAATCCTAGAGTTAAAACAAAAACTAATGTCATCACAAAAGCTAATGTCATAACAAAAGCTAATGTCATAACAAAACCTAATTTCATAATAAAACCTAATTTCATAACAAAACCTAATTTCATAATAAAACCTAATTTCATAACAAAACCTAATTTCATAATAAAACCTAATTTCATAACAAAACCTAGTAATAACAGCCTAATTATAACATAGCCTAGATATAACAGAGCCTAGAATGATACCAAAGCCTTAATTTCATACCAAAGCCTAGAGACATAACAAAGCCTAGTGATAACCAAACCTAGAATGATAACAAAGCCTAATGTCATAACAAACCCTAAGTCATAACAAACCCTAAGTCATAACAAAGACTAATATCATAACAAAGACTAATGTCATAACAAAGACTCGTCATAATAAAGACTCGTCATAACAAAGACTCGTCATAACAAAGACTCGTCATTACAAAGACTAATCATAACAAAACCTCAAGTCATAACAAAGCCTAGAGTAATAACAACACCTGATGTCATTACGACACCATGTCATAACGAAACCTAGAGTAATAACCACACCTAGAGTGATAACAAAACGTAGAGTTAAAACAAAACGTAGAGTTAAAACAAAACGTAGAGTTAAAACAAAACGTAGAGTTAAAACAAATCCTAGAGTTAAAACAAATCCTAGAGTTAAAACAAATCCTAGAGTTAAAACAAATCCTAGAGTTAATACAAATCCTAGAGTTAAAACAAATCCTAGAGTTAAAACAAATCCTAGAGTTAAAACAAATCCTAGAGTTAAAAAAAAAACTAATGTCATCACAAAAGCTAATGTCATCACAAAAGCTAATGTCATCACAAAAGCTAATGTCATAACAAACCTAATTTCATAACAAACCTAATTTCATAACAAACCTAATTTCATGACAAAACCTAATTTCATAACAAAACCTAATTTCATAACAAAACCTAATTTCATAACAAAACCTAATTTCATAACAAAACCTAATTTCATAACAAAACCTAATTTCATAACAAAACCTAATTTCATAACAAAACCTAATTTCATAACAAAACCTAGTAATAACAGAGCCTAGTAACAACATCCTAATTATAACATAGCCTAGTTATAACAGAGCCTAGAATGATAACAAAGCCTTAATTTCATACCAAAGCCTAGAGCAATAACAAAGCCTAATGTCATAACAAAGCCTAATATCATAACAAACCCTAAGTCATAACAAAGAATAATGTCATAACAAAGAATAATGTCATAACAAAGAATAATGTCATAACAAAGAATAATGTCATAACAAAGAATAATGTCATAAAAAGACTCGTCATAACAAAGACTCGTCATAACAAAGACTCGTCATTACAAAGACTAATCATAACAACACCTCATGTCATAACAACACCTCATGTCATAACAAAGCCTAGTGTCATAAAGCCTGGTGTCATAAAGCCTGGTGTAATAACCACACCTAGAGTAATACCCACACCTAGAGTTAAAACAAAAACAGGAGTTAAAACAAAAACAGGAGTTAAAACAAAAACAGGAGTTAAAACAAAACCTAGAGTTAAAACAAAACCTAGAGTTAAAACAAAAACTAGAGTTAAAACAAAACCTAGAGTTAAAACAAAACCTAGAGTTAAAACAAAACCTAGTTAAAACAAAACCTAGAGTTAAAACAAAACCTAGAGTTAAAACAAAACCTAGAGTTAAAACAAAACCTAGAGTTAAAACAAAACCTAAAGTTAAAACAAAACCTAGAGTTAAAACAAAACCTAGAGTTAAAACAAAACCTAGAGTTAAAACAAAACCTAATGTCATAACAAAACCTAATGTCATAACAAAACCTAATGTCATAACAAAACCTAATGTCATAACAAAACCTAATGTCATAACAAAACCTAATGTCATAACAAAACCTAATGTCATAACAAAACCTAATGTCATAACAAAACCTAATGTCATAACAAAACCTAATGTCATAACAAAACCTAATGTCATAACAAAACCTAATATCATAACAAAAGCCTAGTCATGACAGAGCCTAGAGTCATGACAGAGCCTAGAGTCATGACAGAGCCTAGAGTCATGACAGAGCCTAGAGTCATGACAGAGCCTAGAGTCATGACAGAGCCTAGAGTCATAACAGAGCCTAGAGTCGAAAAGAGCCTAGAGTCATAACAAAACCTAGAGTCATAACAAAACCTAGAATCATAACAAAACCTAGAGTCATAACAACACCTAGAGTCATAACAACACCTAGAGTCATAACAACACCTAGAGTCATAACAACACCTAGAGTCATAACAACCCCTAATGTCATAACAACCCCTAATGTCATAACAACCCCTAATGTCACAACAACCCCTAATGTCACAACAACACCTAATGTCACAACAACACCTAATGTCACAACAACACCTAATGTCACAACAACACAATGTCACAACAACACAATGTCATAACAACACAATGTCATAACAACACAATGTCATAACAACACAATGTCATAATAACACCTAATGTCATAACAACACCTAATGTCATAACAACACCTAATGTCATAACAAAACCAAATTTCATAGCAAAACCTAATTTCATAACAAAGCCTAGTAATACAGAACCTAGAGTCATAACAGAGCCTAGAGTCATAACAGAGCCTAGAGTCATAACAGAGCCTAGAGTCATAACAGAGCCTAGAGTCATAACAGAGCCTAGAGTCATAACAGATCCTAGAGTCATAACAGAGCCTAGATTAATAACAAATCCTAGAATGATAACAAAACGTAATGTCATAACAAAGCCTCATATCATAACAAAGCCTCATGTCATAACAACGCCTCATGTCATAACAAAGCCTCATGTCATAACAAAGCCTCATGTCATAACAAAGCCTCATGTCATAACAAAGCCTCATGTCATAACAAAACCTAATCATAACAAAACCTAATCATAACAAAACCTAATCATAACAAAACCTAATCATAACAAAACCTAGTTATTACAAAGCCTAGAGCAATAACACAGACTAATGATAACACAGACTAATGATAACAAAGCCTAGTAATACAAAGCCTAGTGATAACAAAGCCTAGTAATAACAGATCCTGGTTATAACAGCCTAGTTATAACAGCCTAATTATAACAGAGCCTAGTTATAACAGAGCCTAGAATGATAACAAAACCTTAATGTCATAACAAAGCCTAGCGATAACAAAAGCTAGAATTATAACAAAGTCTAATGTCATAACAAAGACTAATGCCATAACAAAGACTAATCATAACAAAAACTAGTCATAACAACACCTAGTCATAACAACACCTAGTCATAACAACACCTAGTCATAACAAAACCTAGAGTGATAGTAACAGAGCCTAGAGTAGTAACAGAGCCTAGAGTAGTAACAGAGCCTAGAGTAGTAACAGAGCCTAGAGTAGTAACAGAGCCTAGAGTAGTAACAGAGCCTAGAGTAGTAACAGAGCCTAGAGTAGTAACAGAGCCTAGAGTAATAACCAAGCATAGAGTAATAACCAAGAATAGAGAGATAACAAAACCAAGTCATAACAAAACCTAGTCATAAAAAACCTTGATTACAACACCTAGTCATAACAACCCCTAATGTCATAACAACTCCTAATGTCACAACAACTCCTAATGTCACAACAACTCCTAATGTCACAACAACTCCTAATGTCACAACAACTCCTAATGTCACAACAACTCCTAATGTCACAACAACTCCTAATGTCACAACAACTCCTAATGTCACAACAACTCCTAATGTCACAACAACCCCTAATGTCACAACAACCCCTAATGTCACAACAACCCCTAATGTCACAACAACCCCTAATGTCACAACAACCCCTAATGTCACAACAACCCCTAATGTCACAACAACACCTAATGTCACAACAACACCTAATGTCACAACAACACCTAATGTCATAACAACACCTAATGTCATAACAACACCTAATGTCATAGCAAAACCTAATGTCATAACAACACCTAATGTCATAACAACACCTAATGTCATAACAACACCTAAAGTCATAACAACACCTAATGTCATAACAACACTTAATGTCATAACAACACCTAATGTCATAACAAAACCTAATGTCATAACAACACCTAATGTCATAACAACACCTTAATGTCATAACAACACCTTAATGTCATAACAACACCTTAATGTCATAACAAAAGCTTAATGTCATAACAAAAGCTTAATGTCATAACAAAAGCTTAATGTCATAACAAAACCTAGAGTAATAACAAAGCCTAGAGTAATAAACAAAGCCTAGAGTAATAAACAAAGCATAGTGATAACCAAACCTAAAATGATAACAAATCCTAGAATAACAAAACCTAGAATGATACAAAGCCTAATGTCATGACAAAGCCTAATGTCATAACAAGGCCTAATGTCATAACAAATCCTAATATCATTACACAGCCTAAAGTCATTACACAGCCCAATGTCATTACACAGCCCAATGTCATTACAAAGCCTAGGATAATAACAAAGCTTAGGATAATAACAAAGCCTAGGATAATAACAAAGCCTAGGATAATAACACACCCTAGGATAATAACACACCCTAGGATAATAACACAGCCTAGGATAATAACAGAGCCTAGAGTAATAGAGCCTAGTGTAATAACCAAGCCTAGTGTAATAACCAAGCCTAGTGTAATAACCAAGCCTAGTGTAATAACCAAGCCTAGTGTAATAACCAAGCCTAGTGTAATAACCAAGCCTAGAGTAATAACCAAGCCTAGAGTAATAACAAAAACTAATGTCATAACAAAACCTAATGTCATAACAAAACCTAATGTCATAACAAAACCTAATGTCATACCAAAGCCTAATATCATACCAAAGCCTAATGTCATACCAAAGCCTAATGTCATACCAAAGCCTAATGTCATACCAAAGCCTAATGTCATAACAAAGCCTAATGTCATAACAAAGACTAATCATATAAAGACTAATCATAAAGAATAATCATAACAAAGCCTAGAATAATAACAAAACCTAATGTCATAACAAAACCTAATGTCATAACAAAACCTAATGTCATAACAAAAACTAATGTCATTGCACAGCCTAATGTCATTACAAAGCCTAGAGTAATAACACAGCCTCTAGTGATAACAGAGCCTAGAGTAATAACAGAGCCTAGAGTAATAACAGAGCCTAGAGTAATAACATAGCCTAGAGTAATAACAGAGCCTAGAGTAATAACAGAGCCTAGAGTAATAACAGAGCCTAGAGTAATAACAGAGCCTAGAGTAATAACAGAGCCTAGAGTAATAACAGAGCCTAGAGTAATAACAAAGCCTAGAGTACTATCAAAGCCTAGAGTAATAACAAAGCCTAGAGTAATAACAAAGCCTTGAGTAATAACAAAGCCTAGAGTAATAACACAGCCTAATGTAATAACACAGCCTAATGTCATAACAAAGCCTAAGGTTATAACAAAGCCTAAGGTTATAACAAAGCCTAATGTCATAACAAAGTCTACAGTAATAACAAAGCCTAGAGTAATAACAAAGCCTAGAGTAATAACAAAGCCTAGAGTAATAACAAAGCCTAGAGTAATAACAAAGCCTAGAGTAATAACAAAGCCTAGAGTAATAACAAAGCCCAGAGTAATAACAAAGCCTAGAGTAATAACAAAGCCTAGAGTAATAACAAAGCCTAGAGTAATAACAAAGCCTAGAGTAATAACAAAGCCTAGAGTAATAACAAAGCCTAGAGTAATAACAAAGCCTAGAGTAAAAACAAAGCCTAGAGTAAAAACAAAGCCTAGAGTAAAAACAAAGCCTAGAGTAAAAACAAAGCCTAGAGTAATAGCAAAGCCTAGAGTAATTGCAAAGCCTAGAGAATAACCAAGCCTAGAGAATAACCAAGCCTAGAGAATAGCCAAGCCTAGTGATAACCAAGCCTAGTGATAACCAAGCCTAGTGATAACAAAACCTAGTGATAACAAAACCTAGTGATAACAAAACCTAATGTCATAACAAAGACTAATGTCATAACAAAGCCTAATGTCATATAAAGACTAATGTCATAACAACCCCTGATGTCATAACAAAGCCTAGATTGATAAAGCCTAATTTCTTAACAATGCCTAATGTAATAACAAGGCTAGTGTCATAACAAAGCCTAGAGTCAAAACAGAGCCTTAGAGTCATAACACAGCCTAGAGCCCTAATTTCATAACAAAGCCTAGAGTACGAACCAAGCCTAGAGTACGAACCAAGTCTAGAGTAACAACAAAGCCTAGAGTAACAACAAAGCCTAGAGTGATAAAGCCTAGAGTAATAACAAAGCCTGATGTCATAACAAAACCTAATGTCATAACAAAGCCTAATGTCATAACAAAGCCTAATGTCATAACAAAGCCTAATGTCATAACAAAGCCTAATGTCATAACAAAGACTAATGTCATAAAAACCCCTGATGTCACAACAAAGCCTAGATTGATAAAGCCTAATTTCTCAACAAAGCCTAATGTCATAACAAAGCCTAGCGTAATAACAAATCTACAAATTAGTATCTATCTCTAATTTAATATAAAACCATGATTTAATACAAAACCCTAAATTAGTATTCAATTTCTAATTTAACCCACAATTTTAAAAAAAGCAATTCAATATTACATACTAATTGAATACCACTTCCCTATTCATTAACACTTCCCTATTCTAGAAAATACAAACAAATCCAGTAATTACAAACAAATCCCGAACTTAGTATCAAACCCTAATTTAATACAAAACCTTAATTTAGTATTGAATACCTAATTTAATCCAACATTTAAAAATACAGAGCAATTCAATAACCCGCACTAATTGAATACGACCTCCCTATTCATTAACACAGACACTAAAATAACACAGACACTAAAATAACCCAGACACTAAAATAACCCAGACACTAAAATAACCCAGACACTAAAATAACCCAGACACTAAAATAACCCAGACACTAAAATAACCCAGACACTAAAATAACCCAGACACTAAAATAACCCAGACACTAAAATAACCCAGACACTAAAATAACCCAGACACTAAAATAACCCAGACACTAAAATAACCCAGACACTAAAATAACCCAGACACTAAAATAACCCAGACACTAAAATAACCCAGACACTAAAATAACCCAGACACTAAAATAACCCAGACACTAAAATAACCCAGACACTAAAATAACCCAGACACTAAAATAACCCAGACACTAAAATAACCCAGACACTAAAATAACCCAGACACTAAAATAACCCAGACACTAAAATAACCCAGACACTAAAATAACCCAGACACTAAAATAACCCAGACACTAAAATAACCCAGACACTAAAATAACCCAGACACTAAAATAACCCAGACACTAAAATAACCCAGACACTAAAATAACACAGACACTAAAATAACACAGACACTAAAAAAACACAGACTCTAAAAAAACACAGACTCTAAAAAAAACACAGACTCTAAAAAAAACACACAAAAAACAGACTAAAATAACAGTCTCTAAAATAACACAGACTCTAAAATAACACAGACTCTAAAATAACACAGACTCTAAAATAACACAGACTCTAAAATAACAGACTCTAAAATAACACAGACTCTAAAATAACACAGACTCTAAAATAACAGACTCTAAAATAACAGACTCTAAAATAACACAGACTCTAAAATAACACAGACTCTAAAATAACACAGACTCTAAAATAACACAGACTCTAAAATAACACAGACTCTAAAATAACACAGACTCTGAAATAACACAGACTCTGAAATAACACAGACTCTAAAATAACACAGACTCTAAAATAACACAGACTCTAAAATAACACAGACTCTAAAATAACACAGACTCTAAAATAACACAGACTCTAAAATAACACAGACTCTAAAATAACACAGACTCTAAAATAACACAGACTCTAAAATAACACAGACTCTAAAATAACACAGACTCTAAAATAACACAGACTCTAAAATAACACAGACTCTAAAATAACACAGACTCTAAAATAACACAGACTCTAAAATAACACAGACTAAAATAATAAAGACACTAAAATAATAAAGACACTAAAATAATAAAGACACTAAAATAATAAAGACACTAAAATAATAAAGACACTAAAATAATAAAGACACTAAAATAATAAAGACACTAAAATAATAAAGACACTAAAATAATAAAGACACTAAAATAATAAAGACACTAAAATAATAAAGTCAATAAAATAATAAAGTCAATAAAATAAAGTCACTAAATAATAAAGACAACGATAAAAAAACACAAAGCTAACAAAGACACAAAGCTAAAAAAGACAAATAAAAAAGGCAGAAAGATTAAGGACTTGAAATAAAAAGACCCTGAAAAGACAAGACCCTGAAAAGACAAGACCCTGAAAAGACAAGACCCTGAAAAGACAAGACCCTGAAAAGACAAGACCCTGAAAAGACAAGACCCTGAAAAGACAAGACCCTGAAAAGACAAGACCCTGAAAAGACAAGACCCTGATCTAACCAAGACCCTGATCTAACCAAGACCCTGATCTAACCAAGACCCTGATCTAACCAAGACCCTGATCTAACCAAGACCCTGATATAACCAAGACCCTGATATAACCAAGACCCTGATATAACCAAGACCCTGATATAACAACAACCTTGAAATAACAACAACCTTGAAATAACAACAACCTTGAAATAACAACAACCTTGTAATAACAACGACCTTGAAATAACAACGACCTTGAAATAACAACGACCTTGAAATAACAACGACCTTGAAATAACAACGACCTTGAAATAACAACGACCTTGAAATAACAAAGACCTTGAAATAACAAAGACCTTGAAATAACAAAGACCTTGAAATAACAAAGACCTTGAAATAACAAAGACCTTGAAATAACAAAGACCCTTAAACAAGAGAACATACACAGACAGTTCGAACGATGTCGATTGAAATCTAACCTGGATCGGAGCTAATCTGGCCAAGAATCCCCGAGTGGTCTCCTCACTATTAGGGTCGGATTACCACAGATTCTAGTATCTGTTCCCCTATCCACATCCTCTCCGATACCAATTTGAATCAAGGAAACACAAATTGATTTGACTAGCCATAGTTTCCTGCCACCTAATTTAAAATCAAACCCATACATGAAATCAAAACCACATTTAATAATATTCAAACCCAAAGTCCTAATTTCTAAACAAAAAGAGTGTAAAATAACCCCGAGTTAAAAATAATGCCTAATTTAATTATCAGACCCCAATTTAATAATCAGACCCCAATTTAATAATCAGACCCCAATTTAATAATCAGACCCCAATTTAATAATCAGACCCCAATATATTTATCAAACCATAAATTAATTATCGGAAAAATAATGATATTAAATATTATAATAAAAATAATCATTACAATACTACTAATAATATTAAAATAATAATAATAATAATATTAGAATAATATTAAAATACTAATAATAATATTAATAATTAGAATAATCTTAATAATATTCAAATAATATCAATAATTTTAAACTAATATTTAAAAATAATACAAAATAAAATTAATAAAATACAATAAAAATAATAATAAAATTTAGGAATAAGAATTACTTGCAATGGAGAGCACCTAAAAGACTCGATTTAAGAAATAATATTGAATTCGCCCAAAATAAAAGAGTTAGCCATTAAGCAGCAGGAGTGCGTTTTCTATAAGTCTAGTTATTACCGATTTCTTTAGAGACTATATTATTTTTATAGCGGATACTATTTCGGTTTTCTATTTAAATGGTAAATTGAGTTTTGGGGTGCAAAGTAAACAATAATGGAAGAATGTTTGTATGGTTTGTTGAGCATTGAGACCTCACTACAAATATCCGAAATCTTTACCAAACCAGACAATGACGATGGTGCCACCAACTCTACTATGTATACGCCTCCCTTATCCTCCATTGCATATGCAAACAACAAAACTACAAATGCAACGAGTACGAACGTAAAAATATGTAGTCAACTACAGCTAAATACAAAGAAGCAGGAAAAATTCCGAATAGGCACCATAAAGCCTATTAATTTAGTCCTAAAACAGAAAAGCCAAAGCAGATCAAGGCTAAATGACTCGTGAACTAGAACAGATAAAAACACTTAGAAAAGCAAAGAAAGGTGGATCAGAGCGAGGCAAATGGAAACAAAGCAGCGTTCTTCTATGTATGCCAACTCAGAAAACTTGAAAAACTAGTGTCAAACGAACCCGAATGAAATTGAAGAACCTGAACGAGACGCCCTGTAAATGAAATCATCCCAAAGGATACAAATCACAACAAACCCCCATCTTAACCTAACCTAAAAGCAAGCTAAAAAGAAATAACCTACCTACCTAACTCCATTTTTTAGGTAGTTCAAATGAAGCTATCGATGACAAGATGGCTGTCAATGTGACTGGACTACAGTCACATTGTAAATTGGCTTCAGATCATATTGTATTATCTATCATTTTGAAGGGATTCTTTGGAATGAAATATGGACATTGAAAGAATATCAACACAAAAACTACCACACAGTTCGAACGCATGACAGAATCTATGGTTGTTTTTAACTTTTAATAATATATAAATCCCACCCCCTCCCAACAATCCCAACGGGAGGTAGGATGGCCACGCCTCCAATATGTGCCGGCCCCTACCGGATAATGAAATGCGCATAAGGATTGGAATGACAATGACACCATGGGAGGAGATGAATGATTCTTTCACCACCAATTGGAAAGAAAGCTTCGCGTCCCAGATAGTTCCACTTCTGACATGTGTGGATCTTAGGAGCGCAACGGCTACTTTGATGTGATTTTTCAACTGATTCCATCTGGAATCCATGTCTGTATACAAAACATGGTGTGACCTCGCATACGAGTTATATATAGACCTTGAAAGATAACCTTTGTAATTAACATTTGTCTTAATGAGAAATGCTATTACTGCTCCCAAGTGCTTTCCATCCTCTGATGGGTTCAGATAATCCTATCCCTTTTAATGAACTACGTTCAAATCATAGTATCCAGAATATAGACGAAGCTCAAGGCTCGTCAAAAGCTAGACCACTCAACTACAATAGACAATATCAATATTAAAATATGTGCAATTTAGACACCAAGACAAGACTATAAAAAATATTAACTTCTAGAATCTTATTTAAATTTAAGGAACTACTCCCAAGTAGCATAAAAGGTATAATTTAGGTAATACCAAGCCATGCATAAATCTGGTCCATTATTAAACTCTCGAAGAAGGACGTAACTACAACTACCCTCGGAAGCTGGATTGGGTTAGAGAGGAAAATAGACCTGACCCTGGAACAGAGCATTATTTTTCTTCGGTAGAATCGCCGAATGACTAAGTGCAAGTGAACCAGTTTTCTGCTAAAGTGCCTCAATTACCTTTGAAATATAATCGCTTGAAAGCGTGCGACACAGAAACCACACCTGATCAAATCTGTTGTGGGTCTTTGAACCCACTCTAATATATAATCTCTTCTTTCCAACCACAACAGTTTAACGGGGGAGGGCCAAATCTCAAAAATGTACGCCAATCCTGCTCCAAATCCCAATTCCTAACATCATAAACTGTACCTAAGGCTTTTTCAAGGCGTCGCCGAAAGAGCTGAGAGCATGCTCTTCTGCCATTGACAATGGAAAGATGAAGCAACAAAAATAATTCATGTGATAGTGTGAAATACAAAAGTCCCCCCCCATTAGGGTTATTAGGGGCAAGCTATGGTTAAATCTGAAACCATTTAAAAAAAAAGACGAACCACAAACCAGAGACAGTTAAGTAGAAATATAGGATCAGGCACGCGAAAAAAATACTAAAACTAGCAAATAAAAGCTTAACCACTCTCTAATCGATAGAGACAGCAGAAATGTCCCATGCCCATGTACAGCGCAATTGCCTACAATTCAAGGCGCAGATGTTTATAGTCAGATAATACAGTGTCCATGGCGTAACGCGCCTATGCAGGCTTGTATGGCGGCACCAGACAGCGAAAGAAATGACCTCTTCGAGGCTAAATGGAAAATAATAATTAACCAATGGAAATGCAAGATAGTCACCATTGGAAGGAGAATATTATCTTATGATAGTTTGGGAAATAGACACTATCTCCAGTGTTGAATGTCTATCAAAGAAGTACGGAGTAACCAAGGAGTGAATCAATTTGCGAAAGGCTAAGGGAACCCTGTGTGAATGTATATCGGAAAAGTACCGAGAAATCAACGATTTAATCAATGAGAGAGGGTAAGGGAACCCTGTGTTGAATGTCTATCGGAAAAGTACTGAGAAACCAACGATTGAAACAATTTAAGAGAGGGCAAGGGAACCCTGTGTTAAATGTATATCGGAAAAGTACCGAGAAACCAACGAGTGAATCAATTTGAGAGAGGCTAAGGGAATCCTGTGTTGAATGTCTATCGGTAAAGTAGCGAGAAACCAACGAGCGAAACAATGAGAGAGGGTAAGGAAACCCTGTGTTGAAAGTTTATCGGAAAAGTACCGAGAAATCAACGATTGAATCAATTTGAGAGAGGGTAAGTGAACCCGTTGTTGAATTTATATCGGAAAAGTACCTAGAAACCAACGATTTAATCAATTTAAGAGAGGGTAAGGGAACCCTGTGTTAAATGTCTATCGGAAAAGTACCGAGAAACCAACGATTGAATCAATTTGAGAGAGGCTAAGGGAACCCTGTGTTGAATGTCTATCGGTAAAGTAGCGAGAAACCAACGAGCGAAACAATGAGAGAGGGTAAGGAAACCCTGTGTTGAAAGTCTATCGGTAAAGTAGCGAGAAACCAACGAGCGAAACAATTTGAGACAGGGTAGGGGAACCTTGTGTTGAATGTCTATCGGAAAAGTACCGAGAAACCAACGATTTAATCAATTTGAGAGAGGGTAAGGTAACCCTGTGTTGAATGTCTATCGGAAAAGTACCGAGAAACCAACGCGGGAAACAATGCGAGACATGGTATGGGAACCCTGTGTTAAATGTCTATCGGAAAAGTACCGAGAAACCAACGATTGAATCAATTTGAGAGAGGCTAAGGGAACCCTGTGTTGAATGTCTACCGGTAAAATAGCGAGAAACCAACGAGCGAAACAATTTGAGACATGGTAGGGGAACCCTGTGTTAAATGTCCATCGGAAAAGTACCGAGAAACCAACGATTGCATCAATTTGAGAAAGGGTGAGTGAACCCTGTGTTGAATGTCTATCGGAAAAGTACCGAGAAACCAACGATTGAATCAATTTGAGAGAGGCTAAGGGAACCCTGTGTTGAATGTCTATCGGTAAAATAGCGAGAAACCAACGAGCGAAACAATTTGAGACATGGTAGGGGAACCCTGTGTTAAATGTCCATCGGAAAAGTACCGAGAAACCAACGATTGCATCAATTTGAGAAAGGGTAAGTGAACCCTGTGTTGAATGTCTATCGGAAAAGTACCGAGAAACCAACGATTGAATCAATTTGAGAGAGGGTAAGGGAACCTTGTGTTGAATGCCTATCGGAAAAGTACCGAGAAACCAACGAGTGAATCAATTTAAGAAAGGGTAAGGGAACCCTGTGTTGAATGTCTATCGGTAAAATAGCGAGAAACCAACGAGCGAAACAATTTGAGAGAGGGTAAGTGAACCCTGTGTTGAATGTCTATCGGAAAAGTACCGAGAAACCAACGACTGCATCAATTTGAGAGAGGGTAAGGGAACCTTGTGTTGAATGTCTATCCGAAAAGTACGGAGAAACCAACGAGCGAAACAATGAGACAGGGTAAGGGAACCTTGTGTTGAATGTCTATCCGAGGGCGGACGGAAGTACAACTACCCTCAGAAGGTGGATTGGATTAGAGTGGAAAACACACGGATTACAACCTTACCATAGAGAAGAGTATTATAGCGTCGACTTCACAAGAAGTCTCTTCGCTATTGTGGTCGGAAAAGTATCGAAAAACCAACGATTGAATCAATTTGCGACAGGAGAAAGGAACCCTGTTATGAATGTCTATCGGAAAAGTACCGAGAAACCAACGAGTGAATCGATGAGAGAGGGTAAGGAAACCCTGTGTTGCATGTCTATCGGAAAAGTACCGAGAAACCAATATACAGAAGTGATTGTCTCGCTACAATTTGGAGTGGCGGCACAAGTCAAAATTGCTCGAACAAAGTAAGAAAATTTTTCGAAACGCTACCAAAAGATACTTTGTGTCAAAGAATGCTAATACACTACTAAGCAATGAGTTCATTGCAATGGAAAGCAACAAAAGCCTCGATTTAAAAGATATTTTTTATATTGAAATCGTAGTCACTATAAAAGTTAGCCCATAAAATGTAAAAGTACGTTTTCTATGAGTTGAAGTCGAGATATTACCGTTTTCTCTAGAGAATGAATTTATTTTAAAGGGGATACCCTTTCAGTAAACTCAAAATTTGGGTGCAAAAATAGCTCAGTTGAGGTTATAGGATAGAATGCTTCAGGATTCTAGACACAAGGTTCTTCTGCACCCAAACTAAAATATATATACATATATCGTATCCTTTTTGTATATCCTAACCAAACGGTATAAAGACTTTAGGGATGCTAACAAAAATAAGTTTAAGATTGCTCATACATTTGTGTGTGAACGGGTATGCTATCTGTCCCTTTTCAATCGTGGACAATATACACCGACCGGATAATGAAATGCGTATAAAGATTAGAATGACATGCCACCTTGTGAAGAGATGAATGAATTTTTACACCAACAATATGAAAGAAAGCTAGGCGTCCCAGACCGTTCCACGTCGGGCGTGTGTGGATCTGATGAGCATATTGGCTACTTAGATGTGATTATTCAACTGATTCCATGTGGAATCCAAAGATGGTATGACCTCGCATACGAGTTATATAGAGACTTTGAAAAATAACTTTTGTAATTAGCATTTCTCTTAATGAATCCCAACACTATTTGCTTATTTTTTGCTTTAATACACAGCTCATAAAATTTCAGGGGCCTAGCTATAACTGCCCCCAAGTCTTTTCCATCCTCTGATGGGTTAAGATAATCCCATCCATTTCATAAACTACGTCCAAATCATAGTATCCAGAATATAGACGAAGCTCAAGGCTCGTCAAAAGCTCTACCGATCAACTACAATAGACAATATAAATATTAAAATGTGCAATTTAGACTCAGAGACAAGACTATAAAAACTAATAACTTGTAGAATCCTTTTAAGTTTAAAGAACTATTCAAAAGTAGTATAATAAGTATAATTTAGGTCATACCAAACCTTGCATAAATCTAGTCCATTATTAAACTCGCGAGGGCGGACGGAAGTACAACTACCCTCAGAAGGTGGATTGGATTAGAGTGGAAAACACACGGATTACAACCTTACCATAGAGAAGAGTATTATAGCGTCGACTTCACAAGAAGTCTCTTCGCTATTGTGGTCAGGTTTTGCAGTTCCTACGGTTTTACTTCCCTTAAACATATTATTTAATTTATGAAATTGGGTAAAGAAATCCTACACAAGAGCTCTCGAATAGCGTTAGCATAGACTTCCCCCAATGGATGGGGGATGCTTTGTTTTTCCAAGTCAAATGCATCCAAGAAATGATAACAGAGTTCCCAAATCTCGCGTTAGCGTTAGTTGTAGTTATTAGTTGAATATTCAGAAATAAAATGCTAAAATTACAAGGGTGAACCTTGCAGTGTGAAATTGAACATAAAGGATTAAAAGAAACTAAAGTTATTCTATACCAGTATCGGAATTGTCTGTTGCTATTTATAAGCCGCGTAAAGCACTATTTTTTTTTTATTATTATCATTTCAAATTAGTATTTTCAATAGATGAAGGAGTTTTATTGAACCGATTTAAGAACTACCTATTAAGGTGATGCTAATTAAACTAGTATATTGAGGGTTAGAAGAAGGTTATTTAAGCACCTTTAGTTTTGAGAGTTTTAAAATTCGATTCCGATGTTAAATTTCCTTCATTTTATTTTGTAGTCGAAGCCTCAAATTTATCCTTCTCGTTAAAACTAATTCAGCCTACTTCCCTCGACGTTTACAAACATTCTTTTCGAATTGGCCGTGTTAATGACCAAGTGAATTAGAGCTTCGAAACCATCATAATATTTAGGCGAGAATGCGAGTAGTTATTTAACAACCATCATAAAAAGCAGTCATTTTTGACTAAAGATTAGGCAATTAGTTATTTTCCCCACGAAACAGCAGAGTAGCTAACATCTTACTAAAAATATTCTACACTAAGCGATATAATTAACCTAACTAAAAAAAGAAATACTCAACCTAACCCCATTATGTTGGTTTTTAAAAACAAGTTAGGAATTAAAGATTGCTACAAATGATCTATTTTTCTTCTGTAGAATCGCCTAATGATTTAACTACGTTTGAGGTGAGCCAGTTTTCTCCCACTAATTTGCGAGTCAAGATTAAACACAAACAAAATAAAGTGCCTCAATTACCTTACCGTTAATTCACACGAGGAAAGTTAATTTGAAAATGTGATCGCCTGAAAATGCGTCACACAAAAACACCACAGCACTGGTCGAAGACCTGATCAAATCTGTTGTAGTCTTTGAACTCACTCGAATATATAATCTCTTCTTCCCAACCGCAACAGATGAGCGGGGGACGGCCAAACCACAAAAACGTGCCCCTCTCCCACCCTAAATCACAATTAAACATCGTAAACTGTAACTGAGGCATGTTGGTCGTTAATAGCCAATAGAAAGATGAAGCAAATGTAATAATTTATGGGATATTGTAAAATACAAACGCTCCCTCCCCCCATCCCATTAGGTTTATTAGCAAGAATTTTGAAGAAGAAGGGAACCACAAACGAGAGGCAGTTGGGTAGAAATAAAGGATCAAGCACAAGGACAAAAGACTACAAATAGTAAATCCAAGCTCATCCACTCTACTCAATAGAGACCGCAGAAATGTCCCATGCCCCTGTACACCCCACTTGCCTCACCATTCAAGGTGCGGATGTTTTTAGCCTGATAATACAGTGTCTTTGTCGCAACGCGCCTATGCAGGCTTGTATGGCGGCGCCAGAAATCGAAAGACTAAACATCTACAAAGCCAAATGGAAAAAAAAGAACTAACCAAGGGAAATGCAAGATAGTCCCCATTGAAAGGAGAATACTACCATATGCTAGTTTTAGTGATCAGCACTATCCCTACACTACGGAGTGTAATATACCTAGAATGAAGATTACTTCATCCCGGTAAAGGACCCACGTATATGATCGAATTTCGAAACCCTCGCCCTCTGTCCGAAGCGACCGACAGAAGAAGATCACAATGCGTGTACATAAATACAAGTACACACAGGCGAGGACGACGCCAGCCAAGAGCGCTTGCACTGGGAGACGGGGCTTAGTCCCATTAATGATTACATCGAAGAAGGGACTAGAAATATGTAGGAACTGATTAATCAAGAGATTAACGAAGAAATCATTCAAATTATTAACCAGAACAAAAGATCCAGCATCCTTGCAAGACTTTCAAGCTCCGCTGGCCTCCAATTCCTCGGGGAGAAAAGCCCACTCGGCCAAGAATAAACTCTTGAGGGTGGGGGGGAGTGGCAATCAGACCCTGAGGGCCAGCCAGGACCCCCAAACCCCACGAATCATCGCACGGGAGTGGCCCAACCTGTACCACCCATAATTCTGGCAAAACCCAGAGATGAGGAGGGCGAACGTCATAACGAAACAAATAATCCCCTAAATAATTTGACAAACGGTCATTTTTCAGCAGAAAATCAATTCAAAGAAAAATTAAAAAGAAAGTCAGCGAAAAACAAGGAAGGAAGGAAAATATGCCCACCTTGGGTCGGGGACATGGACCTCTCCTCCAACTAGAGGGACCTAAGGTCAGTTCGAAAGAAACAGACGACTCTGGGCTAAAACTCCAGAACTCCGAATAGATCTTGTTGCTATGGCAACGGGTATATCGGGTACATGCCCTCAAATAAAAAGCCGTAGAGGAGAACCCAGCCAAGCAGGAGTAAAAACGGAAATTGAGTCTCAACGGATTGGGGCTAAAATAAGAGTTGTGGTTAAATTCACAAACCACAACCATGGCTTAAAGATCATATTCGAGACCTTGGAAATTGCTATGAGAGTCCAGGGAAATAGAAGAGACAAACGAGGACAAAACAAAACTACATATCCAACCATTGGAGGAAGAAGGATACTACCGAAAACGACCGAGGAGGATAACCAAATAACAACAGGAAAACAAAGAAAAGAAAATCAACTAATCAGACAAGTTCACAAGACCAAGTTAGAAGCGAAAATTGAGAAACTCGAATTGCGGCCACGAAAATCCGCCACATAAATAATCGCAATGAAAAATACAAATTGTAAGGCCGAGAATCAACATTCAGAGAATAAACTTGCGAATACTGCAAATCAACACTAACGGCTAAACCACGAAAAGGTTACAATTTTGGGAACATGTTTAGAGAAAAAGACTGATGTAATCCTCATATCAGTTAAACGGATTCAATATGACCATCGAGGATATCAATATATGGAATTATAAGCTAATACCGACCAACCACAAATAGGAGGAACGCCATTTGGCAGGAATCGCAAAGAAAAAAGGGCATACAAGAAAATCAGAAACCTGGAAGAATCGTATTTGGCGATAAAGAATCAAATGGAGCTCGGGGGCATGATATTAGTTAGCTACTGGATGCCAAGCTCCAGAGAGGCAAGTTTTGCCTATTCCCACTTTCATCTCCATCCAATGCAAGATGCCAAGAATCAGGATACCGGACAAGCAACGGGAGAGGACGGCGTTTAAACATCTTTTCAGGCGCAAACATCGTCCAGCGTCTTACGGACAGGTCAAGACAATCATCACAGAATGATCAGCCAAATAGCACATCTCTCTAACAAACCGTCTAACCCCGTAAAACTTCCACCTACACCCGATCATGTAAGCATCCTAATAGGAATCGAATCAAATGAGGCAGACCTAAATGATTACACTTTACCTGATCTACAGAACACTAATTTCGAAGAAATAGACGAGGAACTACCAAGAATAAATAAAACCATGATCAGAGTAGATAGAAAAACGACCCACAAAAACTCAAAATCATTTCGATATCTAAATGGAACCGAGAATTATACCACATATGGGTCACTTCCCCTAAACTTACTCTTTAATTCATGAAATTGGGTAAAGAAATCGAACACAAAAGCTCACGAGTATCGTTAGCATCGACTCCCTCCAATGTATGGGGGCTTTGTTTTTCCAAGTCAATTGCATCCAAGAAATGATAATAGGTAAAGAGAGTTCCCAAATCTCGCGTTAGTTGTAGTTATTAGTTGAATTTTTTAAAAGAAAGTGTTAAAATTAAAACGGTGAACGTTGCAGTGTGAAAAAAAAACAAAAACGAAAGCTAATCTGTAACACTATCGGAATTGTCTTTTGCTATTTATAAGCCGCGTAAAGCACTATTTTTTTGTTATTAGCATTTCAAATTAGTATTTTTAATACATTAAATATTTGTATTGCAAGAACTACCTATTAAGGTGATCCTAATTAAACTAGTATATTAAGGGTTAGAGGTAGTTGGTTATTTAAGCACCTTTGGATTTGAGTGCTTTAAAATTCGATTCCTATGTTACATTTCCTTCATTTTATTTTGTAGTCGAAGCCTCAAATTTAACAGGGACCTCAATATCCCTCTCGTTTAAAACTAATTCAGCCTAATTCCCTCGACGTTCACAAAATATTTTTCTTCTGTAGAATCGCCGAATGATTTAACTACGTTTAAGTGAGCCAGTTTTCTCCCACTAATTCGCGAGTCAAGATTAAACACAAACAAAATAAAGTGCCTCAATTACCTTACCGTTAATTCACACGAGGAAAGTTAATTTGAAAATGTGATAGCCTGAAAATGCGTCACACAAAAACACCACAGCACTGGTCGAAGACCTGATCGAATCTGTTGTGGTCTTTGAACTCGCTCGAGTATATAATCTCTTCTTCCCAACCGCAACAGATGAGCGGGGGGAGGGCCAAACCACAAAAACGTGCCCCTCTCCCACCCAAAATCACAATTAATAAAATCATAAACTGTAACTGAGGCATGTTGGTCGCTAATATAATAATTGATGGGATATTGTAAAATAAAAAAGTTCACCTCCCCCCATAATTAGGCTTATTAGCGAGAACCTATGGTTATACCTTGAACCATTTTGAAGAAGAAGGGAACCACAAACAAGAGGCAGTTGGGTAGGAATATAGGATTAGGCAGGAGGACAAAAGACTACAAATAGTAAATCCAAGCTCACCCACTCTCTACTCGATAGAGACCGCAGAAATGTCCCATATAGACCCCACATGCCTCACCATTCAAGGCACGGATGTTTTCAGCCAGATAATACAGTGGCCTTGTCGTAACGCGCCTATGCAGGCTTGTATGGCGACGCCAGAAATCGAAAGATTATAACATCTACGAGGCCAAATGGAAAAAAAGAAACAACCAAGAAAGTCCCCATTGAAAGGAGAATACTATCATATGCTAGTTTTGGTGATCAGCACTATCCCTACACCACAGAGTGTAATATACCTAGAATGAAGATTACTTCATCCCGGTAAAGGACCAACGTATCTGATCGAATTTCGAAACCCTCGCCCTCTGTCCGAAACGACCGACAGAAGAAGATTACAATGCGTGTGCATAAATACGAGTACACACAGGCGAGGACGAAGCCAAGAGCGCCTGCATCCTCTGACGAGTTAAGATAATCCCATCCATTTCATAAACTACGTCCAAATCATAGTATCCAGATTATAGACGAAGCTCAAGGCTCGTAAAAAGTTCTACCACTCAACTACAATAGACAAAATAAATATTAAAATATGTGCAATTTAGACTCCAAGACAAGACTATAAAAAATAATAACTTGTAGAATCCTTTTAAAGTTTAAAGAACTATTTAAAAGTAGTATAATAAGTATAATTTAGATCATACCAAACCTTGCATAAATCTAGTCATTATTAAACTCTCGAGGGCGGACGGAAGTACCACTACCATAAAATGTAAAAGTACGTTTTCTATGAGTTGAAGTTGAGATATTAACGTTTTCTCTAGAGAATAAATTTATTTTAAAGGGGATACACTTTCAGTAAACTGAAAATTGTGTGCAGGAATAGCTCAGTTGAGGTTATAGGAGAGAATGCTTCAGGATTGGAGACACAAGGTTCTTCTGCACCCAAACTAAAATATATATACATATCGTATCCTTTTCGTACATCCTAACCAAACGGTATAAAGACTTTAGGGATGCTAACAAAAATAAGGGTAAGATTGCTCATACATTTGTGTGTGAATGGGTATGCTATCTGTCCCTTTTCAATCGTGGACAATATATACCGACCGGATAATGAAATGCGTATAAAGATTAGAATGACATGCCACCTTGGGAAGAGATAAATGATTTTTTACACCAACAATATGAAAGAAAGCTGCGCGTCCCAGACCGTTCCACGTCGGGCGTGTGTGGATCTGATGAGCATATTGGCTACTTAGATGTGATTATTCAACTGATTCCATGTGGAATCCAAAGATGGTATGACCTCGCATATGAGTTATATATAGACTTTGAAAAATAACTTTTGTAATTAGCATTTCTCTTAATGAATCCCAACACTATTTGCTTATTCTTTGCTTTAATACACAGCTCATAAAATCTCAGGGGCCTAGCTATTACTGCTCCCAAGCCCTTTCCATCCTCTGATGAGTTAAGATAATCCCATCCATTTCATAAACTACGTCCAAATCATAGTATCCAGATTATAGACGAAGCTCAGAGCTCGTCAAAAGCTTTACCACTCAACTACCACAGACTATCTCAATATTAAAATATGTGCAATTTAGACACCGGAACACAAGACTATAAAAACTATTAACTTGTAGAACCCTCTTTAAATTTAAGGAACTATTCAAAAGTAGTATAATAGGTAGAATTCATGTAATACCAAACCATGCATAAATCTAGTCCATTATTAAACTCCCCTGGGAGGAAAAGTACAACTACCATCGGAAGGTGGATTGGGTTAGAGTGGAAAATACACGGAGGATATTTGGGGGTTCACCGACCACAATCTTATCGGACTAATATCAAGCACAAAAGATTTTTTTTAAGAGCCAATCTGCCAATCGTCTACTAGAACAAACTTCACCGTACAAACCCTACATCGTCAAAATAGGCTAGATAACAATGAATATAAAAAGGTTGGAAAAAATCATTCGCTCTCATACACGTTTCGAAGGAAAACAGATTCACAGCCCTCTCAATCCATTTGGATATTCGACGGGGGCTTCAGGAAATGGATCATCTTTATTGCACTCATTATAGCAGGTTGGTACGTATGTCTAAAATGTGAGATCCATGGCTGTGTACAAAACAACGTGGGACCTCACGTACGAATAACCATTGTATTTCTCTTAATGAATCTCAGAAGCCTACCTATAACTACTCCTATTTCCTTCCTAAACGTTTCTAATGGGTCAATTATAACAAAACTATGCCTAAATGAAAGCATTGAAAAAGAAATAAAGCGTTTGGGGGGGGGGAACAGAAAGTAACAAAATGAATACAAATTGTACTCTTCGTCCATGCATGACAGACCTACATCTAACTTCGGAAAGGTGAATGAGGTTTGAGTGGAAAATACAGGGGTTAGACCCTAACTCTATCTTCCCCTAACCATACCATTTCATTTACCAATTTGGATCAAGGGTAGACCACCTACTCCTTTATTTCACCCAAGGAGGAAAATGAGGAAGAAGGTTGGCAAACCCGTTCTGTGGGTGTGTGGGTGTGGAGGGAACTGTATGTCAAGGACAGAAAATGGGTGGTTGAGAAATAGACATACAAAATCATTCACTACGTTACCTTCCGGAAGCCTTTGTCCTTTTCTTCGTATTATTTCTCTTTCTTTTCTCCCCTTCACCAGCCTCCATCGAGGCCAGATAAGGTGGAACAACACTCCCGCGCGCACTAGCTGAGCCAGAAGCCGTGTTCTAGGGCTCACACACTTGTATCCTCAACACTCGTGAAAAACACAAATTTCCCCAATAGAGGCAGGCAATATACCACGTAACGAAATGCGCACACAATCATGTCCAGTTGAATGAAACAGTCGTGCGACGGAAACTAAGTTCCCTATCCCCAATTTATGAGTCAAAATTAAACGCAAAAAAATAATAAAGAGACGAAATTAAATAATTCACAAGAGAAAAGATAATTTGAGAAGGCGATCGCTTGAAAGAGTGTCAACACCTAAACCACCGCACGGGCCGAAGGCATGATCGAATCTGTTATGTTCATTTGAACTTGCATTATTATATAATCCCCCTACCCCCACCTTAGGAAGGACAAGCCTCCAAAATATGCCCCCCTCTCCCCCCCCCAAATCGGTATGTTTGTCTGGGAGGGACGGGCGAATAGTCGCATCATATATTAAGGCTTTTACAATGGGACCGCATGACCACAGAGACATATGGATCAGGATTGGGCAAAGGAGGGATGAAGCGTTTATGGGATATTGTAAAATCCAAACCTTCCCCATCATTAAGTTTGAGGGAAATCCAAAACAACAAGAAACCACAGATGGAAAACTCAAAGCCCCCCCCCCTCCCACACACACACCCTTAAGAACGAAAAGCATGGTCACAAGGAAAAGGAAATATAAATTCTCCTACCAAAACACCGAGTAAATACGACCCCCGAGGAAATTAAGATATGGAACCAAGAATGGAGACAATGACCTTGACGTGCTTAATACACGCTCACAGCCAATATGGGAACCACCGGTTGTTATTGAGGCAAATTGAATAGAAGCACAAAGAACAGAAATCACCTGAAGAGGAATCCGAGGGGAGAACAAGCAGGAGAAACACATGTCCCACAGAACCACCTTAAGTAAATCTAAGAACCCCCTCCCCCTTTCAAGGAACCAACGCTGCATCATTGCGGGAACTTCCCTGGATTCAATGCACCGTACAAAAGAAGAAGAAAAAAATGCTAATAAATGAACAAGAAGCAGATAAATGGAACGAACCCATCGAAGAAGTAGCTAGCAAAGCAACACCTACAGAATTATGGGCCAAGAGCAGTAGAATGAAAGGAATGCAGAAAATTTAAATAAATTTATATAATTGGAAGATGCAAACGGCGAAATAAAAACAGGAGGAGATAGACAAAATAACTGCCAATCAATTTTTCGCTATTATAACATACTTAAATATTTTGGTTTCAAAGGGTCTCATTATATTTCCAATTGCAATCCCCCGCCCCCCACCCTGTCTACCAATAATTTTAAAAAGGCAAACGATTGCAACTCTGCCTTTCGGGGCGGAGCTCTGCATAAGAGCAATGGACAATGGCTAACAATCTCTGACCTCATTGAATTCGAACCCTAAGGTGATTATTTCGAAATGGGGGGCTTCGACCCTCATACCCTAATTATAATCATTTAGTAGTGATCACAATTCTAAATACTGGCATTAGGTTTCTTGAATAAAGAAAAAAAAACTATTAAAATTATATATACATATATATATACATATATATATACACATATATATACATATATATATACATACATATATATACATATATATATATATATACATACATATATATATATATACATATATATATACATATATACATACATATATATATATATACATATATATATACATATATATATACATATATATATATACATATATATATATACATATATATATACATATATATATACACATATATATACACATATATATATACACATATATATATACACATATATATACACATATATACACATATATATATATATATATATATATATATATATATATATATATATATATATATATATATATATATGATTAATAGAAGCAAAGTTTTCTATAAGATGGACCTTTTAAGCACTAAAATAAAGATTAATTTAAGGAATAAGATAAATAACTTCAATCAATTTTAAGATGTTATTTGATATATAAATCAAATTTTTATTATTTTCCCATAACAAAGTACGAACAGTAAATTCATCAGCAGCGATTTGGAACAAATTCGTTTGGTGGTTTAAGGGTTAATATTGACAATATAAAATCTTCCGATCATATTTAAATTAAAAAAAATCGTTTGAAAATGATAAAATAGGATGCGATTACAATTACCAAAATGTAGCTGGGTAATTATTCCGAATCAAAATCACAGGAACCAAGTCCAAAACAATTGAAAATCTGTATTTTCAAAGATTTTTTTAGATAGTCGTAAAAATGTAATTTATACCATTTTCACACAAATTTTAGACGACAAAAAAAATACAGTTGCGAGACTATTCCTGCTCCTCCACACCCCGCAAAAAAAACATGAAAATATACATATTCACTTTTTTTTACTTGGATCCTAGGAAAAAAACATCTAACCTAAGCTAAGCTATGCTATGCTAACATAACCTAACCTAACCTAAGGACCGCTACTGTATATAAAACGAAAAATTACAAAAGTTAAAATAAGAAAGATCCTCCAAGTACGATGGAGGATCACTGTCTATAAAAAGCAACGAAGGAAGGATCGAAATTAGTAGCTGATCCATAAACGTACTTTTGATCAACTACGGAATGAGTCTTATTCCTAACGCAGACATCAACGAATATTCTTTTGAAACCAATGTTGTTTCCTTTCAAAGATATAATAAATAAACGCAACGCCATTTTCTGCCTAAACCTCTCAAATGTCTTGCAATGGAAATGGACATCATTGTGGCCGCTAAGGAAAGCAGCTCTGAGGAAAAGCCCACTCCGCCAAGAGTCAACCCTTGAGGGTGGGGGGAGTGGCAACCACAGACCCTGAGGGCCAGCCAGGACCCCCAAACCCCACGAATCATCGCACGGGAGTGGCCCAACCGGTACCACCCATAATTCTGGCAAAACCCAGAGCATGAGCAGGGTGTACGTCATAACGAAACAAATGACCCCCTAAATAATTTGACAAACAGTCATTTTTCAGTAGGAAATCAATTTCAAGAAAAATGGAAAAGAAAGTCAGCGAAAACCAAGAAGGAAGAAAAATATGCCCACCTTGGGTCGGGGACATGGACCTCTCCTCCACCCAGAGGGACCTAAGGTCACTTCGAAAGAAACGGACGACTCGGGGCTACAACACCAGAACTCTGAATAGATCTCGTTGCTATGGCAACGGGTACATCGTAGGAGAACCCAGCCAAGCAGGAGTATAAACAGATTTGGGCTAAAATAAGAGTGGTGGCTATGAGAGTCCCAGGAGTGAATATAAAAAAGAAAAAAAAATTCCAAAATATTCTCATATGGTTTACCTTTTACAGGAAATGGAAGAAATGAACGAGGACAAAACAAAACTAGACTCCAAACCAATGGAGGAAGAAGGAGACTACCGAAAACGACCAAACAAAGTAAGGAAGAACAAACAGGAGAACAAAGAAAAGAAAATCGACTAATCAGACAAGTTCACAAAACCAGTTAGAAACGTTCCACTAACCAAAGAGGAAAGCGTAAGTAGAAAAAGGATGGTCGAAAATTCAGAATACTCGAATTGCGGCAAAGAAAATCCGCCAAAGGAAAACACAAATAGTAATGCCGAGAATTAACATTCAGAGAACAAACTTGCGAATACTGCAAATCAACACCAACGGCTGGGCCACGAAAAGGTTACAATTTTGAGAATATGTTTAGAGAAATAGACTCGGCTGTAATCCTCATATCAGAAAACGGATTTAATACGACCATCGAGGATATCAAGATATGGAATTATAAGCTAATATCAACCAACCCCAAATAGGAGGGACGCCATGATGGGGCAGGAATCGCGAAGAAAAAAGGGCATACAAGAAAATCAGGAACCTGGAAGATTCGTATTTGGCGATAAAGAATTAAATGGAGCTCGGAGGCATGATATTAGTTAGTTACCGGATGCCAACCACCAGGGAGGCAATTTTTGTCTATTCCCACATCTCCATCCAATGCAAGATGACAAAAATCAGGATACCGGACGAGCAACTGGAGAGGACGGTGTTTAAACATCTTTTAGGCGCAAACATCGTCCAGAGTCTTTGCGACGGACAACAGAGTTCACAACAATCATCACAGCCAAAAAGCACGACATCTCTCTAACAAACCGTCTAACCCCGTAAAACCTACACCTACACCCGATCATATAAGCATCCTAATAATAGAATCAAATGAGGCAGACCTAAATGATTACACTTTACCCGATCTACAGGAGACTAAATTGGAAGAAATAGACGAGGAACTACCAAGAGTAAATAAAACCATGATCAGAGTAGATAGAAAAGCGACCTACAAAAACACAAAATCATTTCGACATCTAAATGGAACCGAGAGAATTATACCACATATGGGTGAGAGAAAGGACGTCAAGAGATGTAATACTAATAAAAAGAACAGTGGGGCGAGGCAATCGGAGAACTCTACCAAAAAGCCTGTCCAAAATATTTCTGGAAAATCGTGAGATGATTGAAACGGTCACCTCCAAAACAGAAAATCGAACAAATACGCTGCGAAAACTCGAGTAAAGTTTTCAGGGTAAGCGAAGAATTCGATAAAGTTCGAGTCATATAAAAGCCGAGCTTAATAACCACATAGGAGACATCCGCAACAGCGAACTAATAACAACCGAAGAAATGACGAGTGCACTGCTATCGTTCGCCCATAAGGGGCTAACTAAATCAAACCAGACTGGAAGGGTTGAGGAAAATATAGTATGCTTGCTTAAATAAACACCGGCTACTTCCTAAATGAGTATAAAATATAGCCAAAGAGAGGAAGCCCACAACGAAAAGAGTGTTACCGACCAATCTCCCTTTTAGAGAAATTATTCGAGAACATCTTCAATAAAAGACTGGTTAACCATTTGGAAAGGAATTCCTTTCACAACAACCACCAATTCGGCTTCTGGAAAAATAGAAGCATAGAATTGGCAATCAGCTCCATAATGGAAAGGTTGACAGAGGCAAAAATAATGGGGGAAATTGCGTGGATATCATGTGTGTTTTAGATCAAATCGCACGACGAGTATTTGAGCCTCACATTATACTCTTTATACTGCATTCATCCTAACTCGAGGTAATCCTACTACTATTCAATTCAATCTCCTACTGTGAAATGGGGGTATAAGGGCGAAAAACCCATTTCAAAATAATCATCGTAGGGTTCGAATTCAAATGCCTTCGCCAGACATTATTAGTTGCCCCAATGGTCATTGTTTTTATGTTGTGTTCCGCCCCATCGGGCAAGAGCTAGGAATGAAGTCATCCTTAAAATGGGCCATTGGGTGGGATAGCAGCATTTGCCTACATAAAACGATATAAAAAAAGGATAATTAACTTACCGTTAATTAACAAGTGTTACTTTAAAAAGGAGATCGAGTGAAGGAATGACAACACCAAAAACTACCACACGGCTCAAATCTATGGTTGTTTTTAACTTGTGCTAATATATAATCTCACCACCCGCCCCCCAATCTTAGAGGTTTATCCTGAAAGGTCTCACCTTTATTGACCTGACACTAGCAGGTTGGTATCATGTGTAAAACGTGTGATCCATGGCTGTGTACAACATAAGAGCAACATTTCTCTTAATGAATCCCAACACTATTTGGTTCTATCCACTGCACAGAAGAAATCAGTGACCTAACTATAACTACTGCCACGTCCTTATCCTCCTCAGCTAATCCCATCCATTTCATAAACTAAATCCAAAGGATAATTAATATCCAGAACACAGACGAAGCTCAAGGCTCCGTTTTTATAGTTAAAGACTCTTAAAATAATGAAAATTCAAGCTTATTATTTAAAACACGAGAAATTAATTTAATTATACTTATAGAGAGACATTTAGTTTGTCAAATAGAATGAGTACTTCTCCCCCTGGTAACAGGAAAAATCTTAGACAGGGCAAGGAAAAAAAAAAAGAAATCCGTAGTTATGACGTGATATTCACGAGCGACAACAGTTTAGCACAAGTCAACAATTGCTCGAACAAAGCAAGAAGTTTTCGAAACGCTACCAAAAGAAACTGTGTCAAAGAATTCGAATACACTACTAAGCAAAGAGTTAATTACAATGGAGAGTACCAAAAGCCTCGATATGAGAAATATTTTATATTGAAATCGCAGAAACTATAAAAGTTAGCCCCTAAAATGTAGAAGTAAGTTTTCTAGAGGGTAAATTAATTTTAGAGGGGATACTTATATTCTGTTTAACCATTGAAACAGAAAACCGAATTTGGGGGCAGAAATTACACATTTTAGGTTAGAAAAGAGAACGCTTCTGGAATGGAGCCAAAAGGTTTTTATGCACCCATGCTAAAATATATATACATACGAGGGGCGGTCAATAAGTTTTGCAATTCGGATATAAGGAAATGAGATATGAGGAAAAGTGTTTTATTATTTTTCAATATAACTACCCACGACTTCAATGCACTTGCGCCACTTGTCCCTGAGGCTTCGAATTCCCAACAACCAGAAATCTCCCGACTGCTGTTCAATCCACTCCTGGACGGCGAGCTGGACATCTTCATCGTCCCCAAACCGGCGTCCACGCAGTGCAGCCTTGAGCTGGCAGAATAAAAAGTAGTCGCTAGGGGCCAGATCTGGAGTGTAGGGGGGGGGGGGGATGGTTGAGCTCCTCGAATCCGCGTTTGCGCAGGGCAGCTTGGGCAACTCTGGCCTTGTGGACTTTGACAACGTTGAAGTCGATCATGGGGCGTGAGGTTTCTAGGAACCTAACGGGTAGAGACCTTGGTCATGGGCCAATTGTCGTGGATGATGTTAATAACACTTCCATGTAATATTTCAAGTTCTCGCTCGATTTCTTCGACCTTTACCCGTCGATTTTCGAGGATCCTCCTCTCCACACGGGCCACATTGTCCTCGTTGGTCACGTCTGACGGGGGTCCTGGACGGGGGTCATCTTCAAGGAACTCACAACCATGGCGAAACTCCCTATTACAGCGAGAAATGGTTGCATAGGAAGGGGCGCTGTCGGTGTACACTGCAACCCTGCGTTCATGGATCTCTTTTGCATTCTCGCCTGCCTTGGTCAAAAATTTAATCACTGCGTGGTGCTTAACCTTCTCCATTGTTGAAAAGTTTGTGAGTGACGATCTGCGATCAGCCACTGCTTCTTAAATAAACGAGGCAGGAGCGTGCGGCTGCAGGACCTGACGTCATAACTTGTCCTAACACCCCCATAAATAGCCATCCCCTTTCCTCTGTTTTGCCCTACCGATTCGCAAACATTTTGACCACCCCTCGTATATCTTATATTTTCTTATATCCTAACCAAACGAAATGAAGACTTTAGGGATGCTAACACAAATAAGCTAAGATTGCTCATACATTTGTGCGTGAACGGGCTTAGCATCCGTCCCTTTTCAGACGTGGACCATATACACAGACCGGATCATGAAATGCGCATAAGGATTAGAATGACAATGGGATGAGATGAATGATCTTTTTACACCACCAATCGGAAAGAATTGCTCTGCGTCCCAGCCAGTTCCACTTCTGACGTTTGTGGATCTTAAGAGCACATTGGCTACTTAGATGTGATTATTCAACTGATTCCATGTGGAATCCATGTCTGTATACAAAACAAGGTGTGACCTCGCATACGAGTTATATATAGACTTTAAAAGATAACCTTTGTAATTAGCATTTCTCTTATTAAAAAATGCTAATTACCTTCCTCTTATTGATAAATGCTATAACTGCTCCCAAGTCCTTTCCCTCCTCTGATGAGTTAAGATAATCCCATCCATTTCCTAGTATCCAGAATGTAGAAGCTCAAGGTTCGTCAAAAGCTCTACCACTCAACTACAAGAGACAATATCAATATTAAAATTTGTAACTTAGACACCAAGACACCTCTATAAAAACTATTAACTTGTAGAACCGTCTTTAATTTTAAGTATCTATTCCAAAGTAGTATAATAGGTAGAATTTAGGTAAATGTTTACTGGAGAAAAATTCACCGAACAAACCTTGCATCGTCACACTAGGCTAAATAAAAATAAATAAGAAAAGGTTGGGAAAAAATCATTCCCTCTTATACACGTTTGAAAGGAGAACAGATTCACAGCCCTCAACCCATTTGGATATTCGACGGGGGTTTCAGGAAATAGATCATCTTTAGTGCACTCATTGTAGCATGTTGGTTGGTCTACAATGTGAGATCCATGGCTGTGGACAAAACAACTTGGCACCTCACATACGAATAACTATTGTATTTCTCTTCATGAATCCCATAACTTATTATTTGCTTCAATACACTGCTTAGATAACCTCAGAGGCCTACATATAACTACTCATATTTCGTTTCTAAACGTTTTTAAGATTTAACTTTAAAATAATGGGTCAAGTATAAAAAAAACTATGCCTCCTTCACTTCACCCAAGGAAGGAGGTTGAAAAACCCGTTCTGTGGATGTATGAGTGTGTATGGGGATATAGAGGGCATGTCAGAGACAGAAATAGACATACAAATCCCCCTCCCCGAAAAAAACGTTTGTCAGTACGTTACCTTCCGCAGAGCCCAATTGAGAAGTCGGAAGCCTTTGTCCTTTTCTTCGTATTATTTCTTTTTTTTCTTACCTTTACCAGCCTCCATCGAGACCAGTTATGATGGAACAACACACTCGCGCGCACTAGCTGAGCCAGGAGCCGTGTTCTAGGGCTCACACACTTGCAACCTCAATACTCGGGGAAAAAAACAACTTTCCCCAATCGAGGCATGCAATTTACCGCGTAACGAAATGCGCACACAATCCTGTCCAGTTGACTGAAGCAGCAATGCGAGGGAAACAGTTTCCTCTCCTCAATTTATGAGTCAAGATTAAACACAAATAAAATAAATAAAGAGATAAAATTGAATAATTCACAAGATAAAGGATAATTTGAGAGGTCGATCGCTTTAAAGAGTGTAAACAACGAAACCACCGCACGGGCCGAAGGCCTGATCGACTCTGTTATGCTCATTTGAACTTGCATTATTATATAATCCCACACCGGGGGGGGGGGGACAAGCCTCCAAAATGTGTCCCTCCCCCAAAAAGAATAAAAGTCAGTGTGTGTCTGGGGAAGGGGGGAGTGGCGAATAGCCTATCATATAATTAAGGTTTTTACAATGGGACCACATGACCACAGGGAACATATGGGTTAGGATTGGGCAAATAGAATAATTTATGGGATATTGTAAAGTCCAAACGTTCCCCCTCATTAAGCTTATGATGGAGGTCTAAAAGCCCAAGAAATCACAGATGGAAGACCAACCCCGAAGGAGGAAAAGCATGGTAACAAGGAAAACGTTAACAAGGACAAGCATGATAACTGATTAAGGAAAGAAAAGCCGACCTAAAGGAAAAGGAGGTATAAATTATCCTACCCGAACACCGAGTAAATACGACCGTAGAGGAAATTAAGATATGGAGCCAAGAATGGAGGCAAAGATCTTGACGTGCTTAATACACGCACACAGCCAATATGGTTCCCCCCCCCCCGGGGGGCTATGAAAAAGAACAAGGCTCTGAACAAAGGGAATATAGGTAAAGGCCAATTTAGGAAAATTGAATAGACACACAAAGAACAGAAATCAGTCGAAAAAGACTCCGAGGGAAGAACAAGCAGGGTAAAAAAAACAAACGACTCAATAAATAAACAAGAAGCAGACAAATGGAAGGAACTCATCGAAGAAGTAGCTACTTACTAAGTAGTACCAAACCTAAGGTGTCTCCAAATTACGAACCATCACGACCTTGTAGCTAATTTATTACTAAGTAGTACCAACCCAGATGTGTCTCCAACTTACGAACCATCACGACCTTGTGGCTACTTTAATACCAGGTAGTACTAACCCCGATGTGTCTCCAACTTACGAACCATCACGACCTTGTGGCTACTTTGTTACTAAGTAGTACTATCGCCGATGTGTCTCCAACTTACGAACCATCACGACCTTGTGGCTACTTTGTTACTAAGTAGTACTATCTCCGATGTGTCTCCAACTTACGAACCATCACGACCTTGTGGCTACTTTGTTACTGAGTAGTACTATCCCCTATGTGTCTCCAACTTACGAACCATCACGACCTTGTGGTTACTTTGTTACTAAGTAGTACTAACCCAGATGTGTCTCCAACTTACGAACCATCACGACCTTGTGGCTACTTTGTTACTAAGTAGTACTATCCCCGATGTGTCACCAACTTACGAACCATCACGACCTTGTGGCTACTTTGTTACTAAGTAGTACTAACCCAGATGTGTCTCCAACTTACGAACCATCACGACCTTGTGGCTACTTTGTTACTAAGTGGTACTAACCCCGATGTGTTTTCAACTTACGAACCATCACGACCTTGTGGCTACTTTGTTACTAAGTAGTACTAACCCCGATGTGTTTTCAACTTACGAACAAACACGACCTTGTGGCTACTTTGTTACTAAGTAGTACTAACCCCGATGTGTTTTCAACTTACGAACCATCACGACCTTGTGGCTACTTTGTTACTAAGTAGTACTAACCCCGATGTGTTTTCAACTTACGAACCATCACGACCTTGTGAATAATTTGTTACTAAGTAGTACTAACCCCGATGTGTTTTCAACTTACGAACCATCACGACCTTGTGGCTACTTTGTTACTAAGTAGTACTAACCCCGATGTGTTTTCAACTTACGAACCATCACGCCCTTTTGGCTACTTTGTTACTAAGTAGTACTAACCCCGATGTGTCTCCAACTTACGAACCATCACGACCTTGTGGCTACTTTGTTACTAAGTAGTACTAACCCCGATGTGTCTCCAACTTACGAACCATAACGACCTTGTGGCTACTTTGTTACTAAGTAGTACTAACCCCGATGTGTCTCCAACTTACGAACCATCACGACCTTGTGGCTACTTTGTTACTAAGTAGTACTAACCCCGATGTGTCTCCAACTTACGAACCATCACGACCTTTTGGCTACTTTGTTACTAAGTAGTACTAACCCCGATGTGTCTCCAACTTACGAACCATCACGACCTTGTGGCTACTTTGTTACTAAGTAGTACTAACCCCGATGTGTTTTCAACTTACGAACCATCACGACCTTGTGGCTACTTTGTTACTAAGTAGTACTAACCCCGATGTGTTTTCAACTTACGAACCATCACGACCTTGTGGCTACTTTGTTACTAAGTAGTACTAACCCAGTTCTGTTTCCAACTTACGAACCATCACGACCTTGTGGCTACTTTGTTACTAAGTAGTACTAACCCCGATGCGTCTCCAACTTACGAACCATCACGACCTTGTGGCTACTTTGTTACTAAGTAGTACTAACCCCGATGTGTTTTCAACTTACGAACCATCACGACCTTGTAGCTACTTTGTTACTAAGTAGTACTAACCCCGATGTGTTTTCAACTTACGAACCATCACGACCTTGTAGCTACTTTGTTACTAAGTAGTACTAACCCCGATGTGTTTTCAACTTACGAACCATCACGACCTTGTGGCTACTTTGTTACTAAGTAGTACTATCCCCGATGTTTCTCCAACTTACGAACCATCACTACCTTGTGGCTACTTTGTTACTAAGTAGTACTAACCCGGATGTGTCTCCAACTTACGAACCATCACGACCTTGTGGCTACTTTGTTACTAAGTAGTACTAACCCCGATGTGTCTCCAACTTACGAACCATCACGCCCTTTTGGCTACTTTGTTACTAAGTAGTACTAACCCCGATGTGTCTCCAACTTACGAACCATCACGACCTTGTGGCTACTTTGTTACTAAGTAGTACTAACCCCGATGTGTCTCCAATTTACGAACCATCACGACCTTGTGGCTACTTTGTTACTAAGTAGTACTAACCCCGATGTGTTTTCAACTTACGAACCATCACGACCTTGTGGCTACTTTGTTACTAAGTAGTACTAACCCAGATGTGTTTCCAACTTACGAACCATCACGACCTTGTGGCTACTTTGTTACTAAGTAGTACTAACCCCGATGCGTCTCCAACTTACGAACCATCACGACCATGTGGCTACTTTGTTACTAAGTAGTACTAACCCCGATGTGTTTTCAACTTACGAACCATCACGACCTTGTGGCTACTTTGTTACTAAGTAGTACTAACCCCGATGTGTTTTCAACTTACGAACCATCACGACCTTGTGGCTACTTTGTTACTAAGTAGTACTAACCCCGATGTGTTTTCAACTTACGAACCATCACGACCTTGTGGCTACTTTGTTATTAAGTAGTACTAACACCGATGTGTTTTCAACTTACGAACCATCATGACCTTGTGGCTACTTTGTTACTTAGTAGAATCAAACCCGGATGTGTCCCTAACTTACGAACCATCACGACCTTGTGGCTACTTTCTTACTAAGTAGTACTAACCCCGATGTGTCTCTAACTTACGAACCATTACGTTCGTTTTGCTACTTTGTTACTACGTAGTATTTGTCCAGGTGTGCCTCTAACTTACGAACTATCACGACCTTGTGTCTACTTTGTTACTAAGTAGTACTAACCCCGATGCGTCTCCAACTTACGAACCATCACGACCTTGTGGCTACTTTGTTACTAAGTAGTACTAACCCCGATGTGTTTTCAACTTACGAACCATCACGACCTTGTAGCTACTTTGTTACTAAGTAGTACTAACCCCGATGTGTTTTCAACTTACGAACCATCACGACCTTGTAGCTACTTTGTTACTAAGTAGTACTAACCCCGATGTGTTTTCAACTTACGAACCATCACGACCTTGTGGCTACTTTGTTACTAAGTAGTACTAACCCAGATGTGTTTCCAACTTACGAACCATCACGACCTTGTGGCTACTTTGTTACTAAGTAGTACTAACCCCGATGCGTCTCCAACTTACGAACCATCACGACCATGTGGCTACTTTGTTACTAAGTAGTACTAACCCCGATGTGTTTTCAACTTACGAACCATCACGACCTTGTGGCTACTTTGTTACTAAGTAGTACTAACCCCGATGTGTTTTCAACTTACGAACCATCACGACCTTGTGGCTACTTTGTTATTAAGTAGTACTAACACCGATGTGTTTTCAACTTACGAACCATCATGACCTTGTGGCTACTTTGTTACTTAGTAGAATCAAACCCGGATGTGTCCCTAACTTACGAACCATCACGACCTTGTGGCTACTTTCTTACTAAGTAGTACTAACCCCGATGTGTCTCTAACTTACGAACCATTACGTTCGTTTTGCTACTTTGTTACTACGTAGTATTACCCCAGGTGTGCCTCTAACTTACGAACTATCACGACCTTGTGTCTACTTTGTTACTAAGTATTATTAACCGTGAGGTGTCCCTGAATTACCAACCATTATGACAATGTTGCTACTCACTACTTTGTTTCCTTATAGTATCAATCCTGAGGTGTCTCCGATTTACGAATCATTATGATAATCTCAAGCGATCAGTAAAGCCTGGTTGCTACAGGAGTTTTTTAAACGCACTACTCAAGGCAAATGACCTACTAAAGATAACCATGCCGGAAAACCGCGAGTGCTCTAATGCATTCTATGAATCTGCAATCCAGAGCAACTAAGAAGGAATCTGGACTAAAATGATGACCAGATGAGACAAGAACTAGGTAATAGGAGGAAATTGCCTGAATCCTGGTTTGGGGCTGCGTATGTGCTGAAAAGGAAACACGAGTACGAAGAAGATTTTAGGCAATACAAAAGTGCTCTAAAATAAGATTTACACAAGGATTTGAAAGGAGGGGGGGCAGTGTTCAGAAAGCAGAGTTGACCGTTTAAAAGGACGGTAGAAGAGCTGCGCTCGAACAGTACCACGCAAGTGAGAATTGTCACTCTGACCATGAAAGAGAGAATGTTTGTGGTTGGTGTATTCGTAAGACAGAGGGTAAGCGGGGATGAGATGCTTGGCGTGTGACAACTGCAGGTCACTCACAAATTGTGTAATGAAATCCCGCTCTCGAGCCACCAGGAGGGTGGGAAGACTTGGGAGAAAGCAATACGAAAGTGAGAGCCTTGTGACCAGTAAAAGGGTTATCTTGGAGCCTTGTATCGTGGGAACAAATTTGCTGACGGCGGAAAAAGCGGGAATGAGCTCTTTTCCAAAGGTAGACAATTTTGATCGAACCTGCGACAAGTATTTCGAAACAAAGCTAACGGCGCCCACGTTCCGTTCTGAAGGGGGTTTAAGGTGCCACTTCCCCCTCCCCTCAATGGCATCAACCAAAATAAAAAAGGGAGGGGGCTGCGATGGGTGTTTTAATTCGGTGGCTGAGGAAATAGCAAATTGGGCCTGAACGGCATTAAGAGCACTTGGCAGCCAATTTAGTGGGGATTTGTTGCGTTTGTGCGATCGTTTAACGGGGCTGAGATGGAAGCTGCATCCTGTACACGATTCCTCTTAAAATGGAATAAGGAAATCGTGTATGGCTGCAGCACTTCCGTCAATAGACAGAGGTGAGAGATGCGCTCGTTAGTTAGGAGGTAGCTAAGAATTTCGAGCCGTTCGACTCTGAATTATGTGGTGGCAACTATAAACCAGAAGGCGGTCGTTGGTCTTTGGGGGCGAGTTCCGCGGTCTGGGGAGACGGCCAAAGAGGTCCTAAACGAAAGGAAGATGTACTCCAGGACGTCGCCATGGAAACGCCCGACCGGAGGGTGGATTTGCAGGCTAGTTGCCAAGCAACATTTGTGCTTTCATCACTGGTGGAACGAGTAGCCGGGGGGGGGGGGGACTCTTCATTATTTCTGAATTTTTTCCTGTCTGCTGTCCATATCTTTCTTTACTACATCTTTACTTTCTCTATTTCGCTTCATATTCGAAGGAAATAAAAATAGCGCTCAAAAATACTCGCGGTCGACTTCATTCGGGTGCCCAGAAGAAGATAGAGGAGAATAAGATAACGGAAGACATCCCCTGAAGGTAAGTAGGCAGAGAAGTAAACTCGAGTGGTGGGGACAGTAAGGCACAGAATCCCACATGACAGCATCATGCTGGTAATGATTTTTTTGAAAAAAATTTGGAAGATTAGAGACAAACACAAGTCAAAATTGCTCAAACTAAGACAAAATATTTGTTTAGAAATGCGTCCAAAGGAACATCATTTCAAAGAATGCAAATTCACTACTAAGATACAAGTTAATTGCAATCGAGGGCACTGAAAGCCTTTATTTAAATGAAAATTTATATTGAAATCGACGAAAATAAAAAAGTTACTCCCTAAACTGTAGAAGATCATTTTCTATGAATTGAAGTAGAGATATTACCGTTTTCTTTAGTTAGTGACTAAATAAATTATCTTAAAAGGGGATACTCTTTTGGTTTTCCGTTTCAATGGTAAACGGAATTTTGAGGCGCAGAGTGAGTATTAATGTAATGAAGAAACTGGAGAGCTGGAATACGTTCACCAAATACAGAGAAGCAGTCATCTATGTCTCCCTATTAGAACCTTTTACACATTCGAAGACTTCAATCGAACTATTCTCCTTTATTGGGATTTATTCTCCATAAGGTAGAATAACTTTAGGGTCTTCCTTCGCCTTATTTGCCACTTTAATGTCATAATTTCGCTGTCTTAAATGACCTTCACCATTTGTAATTTTCCTAAAAATGCCCTTTTTTTCCTAGTTGTAGAAGGAAAAGTGGACGCAATGACATCGTCTCTGAGAGGAAAAAACACCAATGTTCTTACCTTATTATTTAAGCCAGGACAGTCTTGCCGTGAATTTGTGAATTAGACAATATTCACACACCAATTTCACTCTGTAATGGAAGAAGTGTATGAGAAGCAAAAGCCTTAAAAATGAACGACTCTAAGATCACAAATAATGGACTAGCTTCGAGAGAGAAGCCAGCCAAAGGTGTTCAGGTGTAACAACATGGGAAGGAATTAACCATGAGTGCAATAGACTTCGCAAAGGTAAATTGTATTATGCATGATCAATTAATGAAAATAGAAAGATAAAAATAAAGAAAATTATAACGTATCAGATCTTACTTTAATGGAAATAAGGTTCAATATAAGAAGGAAGACAAATGGTTACAAAATAATGGACACAGAAAACGTATTACGAAACAGATGATGACTCGCTAAATGAGTTTCAAAAAGGGAAAGAAATAAACCACGAAGTATCGGATATTATATCCCTGGGAAAGATTATGAAAAGGAAAGCAAACAAAATGGTAACAAAAACATACCGAAAAAAAAGAACGAAGTGTAAAGAAAAGAAATAAAGGAAAGAAGAATACTGAATAGAGAGAAGAGGAGGGAAACGAACCACAGAGAAGAAAAGAGATTCAATAATTCCTAGCATATAAAAACCAGGACAAAAACTAGCAAAATAGGAAAAACAAAAACATGACCAGCTAACCAAATTAATACAAGAAAATCCACAGAGAGGAGAACTATGGAAATACGGACACAAACTTAAGAAACCCAACAGGAGGAAAAGGAGATCTATGATGAAAATGAGCAACCATTAAATACCAAAAATGCAGAACCAGAGCTAGAAATCTAGAATGGAACACACAAGAAAGAAAACAGTATGATTAGTAGATGCAAAAAGAAGAAAGGAACGGGATACAGAAAGGAATCTGGGAGCATCTGGACTTAGCTCTTCCAATTATGAAAGTGTTACTACCAATGACGACCGAAAAATTGAAATAGAAGTTAAGGAACAACTAAAAATATTGGAGAATAGGAAAGCAGTCGGACCAGACAAACTAAAACCTGACTTCTTCAAAAATTGTAAGAGTGGAATTTGTATCACAAAGATAAAGGAACGAGAGAAAGGTGAAGATCAAATGCAGTACTAATACAAACTGTAACAAAGCCAACAGCTAAAGACATGAGACCAATTGCACTGACATCAATTTCATACAAGATATTCATGGCCATCGTAAAGGACAAAATAGAATAATGAAGACAAAGAAAAACACTCAGGATTCACTCCAGAAAGAAGAATAGAGAACAACCTCCTGATACTAAACCACTGCATAGAAACCAGTTATAAGGAAAACCACCGTTAATAATCACAAGTATTGTTTTTTCAAATGCCTATGACTCAGTCAAAGGAGCAAAAATAATAGAGAAAATGAAAAAATTAAAAATAGATAAAGAGCCAAACTATATCAAGACAACAAAACAATAAAACTGAATGAGGAAATAGAAAAAGAAATTACCATAACAAGCGGCATACGACGAGGGTACACAGCATCAAAACGCTTCAAACTCATCACACATGAAATAATAGAAAAATGGAAAATGTAGATGGAGGAAACAAAGACCAAAAAGTCAAATTTGAGAGATTAAAAGGTAATAGTGACCAACCATATACAGAAACGCTACGATGGGGCGGTGATGGGCGAGAATCAGGATACCGGACTAGAGACGGTGCTTAAACATCTTTTTAGACGGAAAAATCGTCCAGCGTCCGGGAACAGAGTTCCCGACCTTCTTCACGAAACGCTCAGCCCAAAAGCCTGACATCTGTCTAACTTCCACCTACAACCGAAAACTACACCATGTAGCGATCATATATGCATCCTAATGAGGATAAATAGGAACCTATGAGGCAGACCTCAATGATTAAACTTTACCAGAGCTACAAGACACTTCATTGGAAGAAGTATACGAGGAACTACCAAGAATAAATCAGACTAGATAGAAAAGCGACCCACAAAACCTCTAATAACAACATTTCGACTTATGAATGGACCGAACGGATGAAGAATGTGCATCGTGAACTGAGAGAATTATAACATATGCGTCAGAACAAGATACGAAGAGACACTACAAATAAAAGAAGAACTTGGACAATTAATCATAGTACAACAGTGTCAAAGGCCATCGAGCAACTCAACAATAAAGCCTGGTCTAAAAGACTTTTGTAAAATCGTGATAAGATTAAAAGAATCATCTCCCAAACAGAAAAGAGAAATACAAAAAACGCAAACAAGGACGTTAAGATCCGAAATCGAGAAAATCGAACGAATAAGCTGCGAAAACTGGAAGAACTAATAACAACGGAATAAATGACGAGTGCACTGCTCTCCTTCGATCGCAAAGCACCGGGCCATAAGGGGCTAACTAAATTAAACTATACGAGCGCACCACTCCTGGATACTGTGAAGTTTAAGGAGAATATACAATGCTTGTTTAAACACCGGCTACTTTCCAGATGACTATAAAATCGTTAAAATGATATTTATAGCCAAAGGGGGGAAGCCCCCAACGAAAAAAGAGAGTTCCCGTCCAATCTCCTTTTTAGATTGAGTAGAAATTATTTGAGAATCTCCTCAATAAAAGACTGGTTATCCATTTTGTAAAGAATTCCCTCTACAACAAACACCAATTCGGCTTCAGGAAAACTCTTAGCACATAATTAACAATAAGTTCCATAATGGAAGAGATTGACAGATGCAACCAAAATAGGAATTATTTTGGAATCACGCGTCGTGTTGTTGCCAAGGCTTTTGATAAATTCGCAGAAAGGTTATTTGAGCCCCGCATTATAATATTTATATTGCATATATCGCAAATTCACGCAACCCTTAAATATTCAATTCGCCAACGACATCAGTCAATCGATCGTTTTTCCCTTTTAAAATGCTTACTTGAAAACTCCTATGACTGCCGAAGAAATAAGACACATCAATGAATGAAATAAAGTGGGAGATCCGTACCAATTATGATAAATTTAAGATAGTATCGTCCTTCTTAGGTGGATGGAATGAATATAACTTTAAACGGGTACTGGAAACGGGTAAAGAAAGCTTCGCCAACTGTGCAAACTCTGAATTAATTCAGAAAAAAAAGATTGCAGAACAGAAGAAAGAGATGTATACCAGGCAATGGCTTCGCCACTCCCCTCTACGGGGGGAAACTTGCGCTTCGCTACTAAGATTAAAATATAAAAAAAAAGCAGCCATGGTTAAATTTTTATAAATTTTCTGAACTTCGCCAATTATAAAATAATTTTAAAAAGGAATTCTAAACAAAATTTCCCCCCCTTTCAAAATATATACTAAAGCACAATTCTAAAGGTACAAATTTATTTCTGAACTACACCATTTTGTTTTTTGATATTATAAAAGAATTATTAGAAATAGCTTTGATAAAAAACATTAGTCATAACCAAACTAAGATGAAATTATTATTCAAGGACTCAAAAAATCCCCTTCTTAAATTATAAGATTAATGATAAATTATAGTTAGGGATAATGTTGATGATATGGCAATGGTGTGAGTAACTCTACTTTACCTCCACTGTCCTTCATTACATATCTAAGACCACCCCGTCCCCAAAGAAAAAAATGCAAAGAGTACAAAAAGATATCTACTTAACCAAGAGCTAGATAGGAAAAAGCAGGAAACATTGCAAATAGGTAACAGATCCTATTAATTTAATCTTAGATAAGAGCCAAAGCAGATCAGGGCAAAATGGTTCGTGAACTAGAAGAGTTAAGAAAACTTAGAAAACAACAAAAGATCGAACGAAGCAAGGCAAGATTCAATTCTCTAGCTGCATATAGAGAATAGCAAATGTAAACGAAGCAGCGTTCTATGTATAAAGAAGTCAGAAAACGGGAACCTAGTTTCAAATGAACCCGATATGAGACATCAAAAACCCTGAACAGTATTTCATGAAAGTGAAATACTCAGAAGGGAGACTCCTATCATTACAACTGCATGACAAAAACAAACAAACAAACTCCAGTCTGGAAACAAAAATCATGGACGAAATAAACAATGACCTAACACTTACATGCAGGGACAGAGACGAATGAACGCGATCCCCCGTCCCGGACTGGCCTAATCACACTTGAAGAATTTAGGAGTGCCTTTCAGTCATTCAGACTAAAGGCACATGGATCGTCCGGTGTAGCAAAAATCAATTTCCACCAAACATCAAAAGCACTAGCCAAAATAATTAACGTAGCTTGGAATATCGTCTACTCCCCCCCTCCCTCACATACACCACACCGCGGGAGGGAGATGGTCACGCTTCCAATATGCGCCAGCCCCCTACCCCTAAAACGGGAGAGAGGACAATGGGATGAGGCGAATTATTTTCGGCTGATTGCCCAAGGTTTAATTGCCTTCATATGGTAGCCCATTTCTGGATCTGGTAACAGTTGGGGTATGTGGTTCAGGAACAGGTAATGGAAAAAATAAATATTTTATGGGCTATTGTAAAATTCAATCGTTCCGCCTCATTAAGTTTATGACGAGACCCAATGGTTTAGGCGGCAACCATTTCGAACTAAAAACAAAAAAGCAGAGACGGAAGAGTCCGCAAGCTACGACTAAAACGAAGGAAGGACCTACACATGAAAGAGGGATACAAAGAGCCAATACAAACCGCCCCACCCCCTCTCCTAAGAACGAAGAGCCTCGTAACAAGAAAATATTAACCAGACGAAGGAAAAAAGGAAGAAAAATCTGTAGTTATGACGTAATAATCCCAGGAGGATTAACTCCCAAAACATCGAGCAAGACAAATTCCACAATAAACAGATGTGCTTCTCCTACTACAAATTGGAGACGAACACAAGTCAAAATTGCCCGAACAAAGACAAGAAAATTTGTTTGAGCTGCGACCAAGAGGAGCCTCGTTTCAAAGAATGTAGTGGGTGCGCAAAGTAATACCTTATTTGCAATGGGGAGAACCGAAAACCTCGCTCGACATTAGAAATATTTTGGTTATTTGGGGGTTTATTAAGAACTATTGTATTATATTTGACTTTTAAGATAATTTCGAAATTGGGTGACTTCGCCCCCCATATATCCTCACTTAATTGCGGGGGTTGCCCCACTACACCCCTGCAATTAAAGGCGATTGCTAAATGTCTAGTTTTTCTACCAAGTTCCTCGATTTTAGACATAAGTCTCGCCCTTAATGTTATTAAATTAAGCATATTTTCTTTCAAATTGATTAATATGAAATGTCCAAATATTTTAATTCAGAAAAAAAATCCCTTCAACCTGATGTATAATACAATAGGATGCGATTACAATTAACACTGTGGCTCCCAAGATGGAGAGCCAGTGATTTTTTTTTTAAGCTTATCTGACGAGGGGGAAGCGTTATATACTTTATTCTATAGATATACACTATATAGTATTCACGTATTTTTTTAAAAAGATATATTTTTAACAAAGCGACTAAAAAATTCGAGGGTAGAAATAAACCGCCAATTCACCGATATTTATAATAAAATAGCAGAAGATATAGAAGTTGCCCCTTAACCTGTACAAGTTCGTTTTCTCTAAACTAAAGTCAAGATATTACCGTTTTCTTTAGAGACTAAATTATCTTAAAAGGGGATACTAATTCAGTTCTCTCTTTCAATGGTAAAATGAATTTTGGGGTGCAGACCCTTAATGTAATCAAGAAACTGGCGAGGTTGAATAGGTTCATTAAACACAGAAAAGCAGCCGTCAACAAAACGAGCATAAAATGACCGTTAGCTCGAAACGTTGCAAAGAACCAAAAAACATTTGTTTTAGTCTACTCCTTGTTAGTGGTTTACTATTTAAACCCATAGATATATATTAATTGTAATACTATATTCACTATATATTTAGTTCAAATCAATAGAAATTGACTATCTGATAAAAGAATAAATAAGCCTCAAGAAAATTGCGAGATTATATACATATAATATAGGCGATGACGCGCTAGGAGGAAGATCTCCATGCAACTACCACTATTCTTTCCACTTATGAACTATTACACCTTGAGAGGTCTTGGGAGGTTAGGATAAATGTCTCCCTAGCATCCGAAATTCCAGAATGCGATCATTTACACATAATCGGTCCACGCGTCCCGCTTTGACAACCCTGCCCGCCATTCAGGCGAAATTGCCCTCACTTTTAACCATAAAGGATGGTGACGGCGCAGCCACACTTTATGTGTACTGGAAGAAGGTTAGAAGAGGCGACGCCACAACAAACCCCTTGCCTAATATTTGTCTTATCCAGCGGGCTTTTGGCACTAGTAGCAGCAGGTGACGTGTCAGAGTAGACGCAGCTGCTAAACTAATAACCATTAATAGGAGGAAAGTGCGGGAGGGGGCAGCCAGAACCTCTGTGGGTAGAGTAACAAGTGTGAAAAGGTGTAATAAAGAGGTATAGCTTATCCGAGAATGGTATAGAGTCCACCAAGGCACCATGGTGAGAACAGTCCTCCTGTTAGGAGGTGCCAGTGCAAACGGTTGAGGAGAGAGATTCAATAATAAATAATAAAAATGAATCATAATAAGTAATAAGGAATGATAAATAAATATGAGGTAGCGCTGAGAGGGGGCGAAGGGGCAGCACTGCAACAACTTTCCCAGACGGCATCAGAGAGTTCATTTCACCCAGGGACGGGGCTTCCCTACTTTGCACTCAGGCAGGGAGGATGTGCAGTCCCTCGGGGTACTAAGTATAACAGGTACCCTCCTACGGGGGGGCCTACTTGAAGTGGGTGAGAGGGAGCAGTGTGTGAGAGGAACCTGGAGTGCAGAACATTGTGTTGAAATTGAACAGAGCTATAAAGTTCTTTTTGCATCAAAGCTGGAAACAAATATATACATGTATTGTATTCTTGCCACCTCCTTCGGGTGACCTGGGCAGTGGCAGTTGATTCAGCCCAACCCGACCCATCCATCATCGCCCTTCATCCCCGCAGACCTTGAGCCAGGAAACAAGAAGGGAGTGGACGACAGCTATCAATAACTACAGAGTGACTCTAATAGACACACACAGACAGACATAGTCGCACACACATTTACCTCGATGGAAATGGTACGGAAAAGAGCAACCGAAAGCATTCTTGCATTCGGCATCAGAATCCCAAGCGAGAAGATGGCTAGCAAAAATTAAGTGCCCTACAATTTTGCTTTGTACGCCAATAAATGGAAGACCACTCTACCAGGAGAAATTACATAGCATTCAAATGTGCTTCGTACCCCAATGAGTGAAAGAAACGCCCCTACACCAAGATAAATAACATACCATTCAAATGTGCTTTGTACGCCAATGAAAGAAGGAATCACCACTCCACCAGGAAAAATTACATAGCATTCAAATGTGCTTTGTACCCCAATGAGTGAAAGAAACGCCCCTACACCAAGATAAATAACATACCATTCAAATGTGCTTTGTACACCAATGAGAGAAAGAATCACCACTCCACCAGGAGAAATTACATAGCATTCAAATGTGCTTTGTACGCCAATGAGAGAAAGAATCACCACTCCCCTAGGAGAAATTACATAGCATTCAAATGTGCTTTGTACGCTAATGAGTAAAACAATCACCGACCACCAAGAGAAATTACATAGCATTCAAATGTGCTTTGTACGCCAATGAGAGAAAGAATCACCACTTCTCCAGGAGAAATTTCATAGCATTCAAATTTGCTGTGTACGCCAATAAATGGAAGACCACCATTCCACCAGAACAAATTACATACAATTCAAGTGTGCTTTATACGCCAATGAGTGAAAGAATCACTACTCCACCAGGAGAAATTACATAGCATTCAAATGTGCTTTGTATGCCAATAAATGGAAGACCACCACTCCACCAGGACAAATTACATACAATTCAAGTGTGCTTTGTACGCCAATGAGTGAAAGAAACGCCCCTACACCAAGATAAATAACATACCATTCAAATGTGCTTTGTACACCAATGAGAGAAAGAATCGCCACTCCACCAGGAAAAATTACATAGCATTCAAATGTGCTTTGTACACAAATGAGAGAAAGAATCACCACTCCACCAGGAAAATTACATAGCATTCAAATGTGCTTTGTACGCCAATGAGTGAAAGAATCACCACTCCACCAGGATAAATTACATAGCATTCAAATGTGCTTTGTACGCCAATAAATGGAAGACCACCACTCCACCAAGACAAATTACATACAATTCAAGTGTGCTTTGTACGCCAATGAGTGAAAGAAACGCCCCTACACCAAGATAAATAACATACCATTCAAATGTGTTTTGTACACCAATGAGAGAAAGAATCACCACTCCACCAGGAAAAATTACATAGCATTCAAATGTGCTTTGTACACCAATGAGGGAAAGAATCACCACTCCACCAGAAAAAATTACATAGCATTCAAATGTGCTTTGTACCCCAATGAGTGAAAGAATCACCACTCCACCAGGAAAAATTACATAGCATTCAAATGTGTTTTGTACACCAATGAGAGAAAGAATCACCACTCCACCAGGAAAAATTACATAGCATTCAAATGTGCTTTGTACACCAATGAGAGAAAGAATCACCACTCCACCAGGAAAAATTACATAGCATTCAAATGTGCTTTGTACACCAATGAGGGAAAAAATCACCACTCCACCAGGAAAAATTACATAGCATTCAAATGTGTTTTGTACACCACTGAGAGAAAGAATCACCACTCCACCAGGAAAAATTACAAAGCATTCAAATTTGCTTTGTACACCAATGAGAGAAAGAATCACCACTCCACCAGGAAAAATTACATAGCATTCAAATGTGCTTTGTACGCCAATGAGTGAAAGAATCACCACTCCACCAAGATAAATTGCATAGCATTCAAATGTGCTTTGTAGGCCAATAAATGGAAGACCACCATTCCACCAGGACAAATTACATACAATTCAAGTGTGCTTTGTACGCCAATGAGTGAAAGAATCACCACTCCAACAGGAAAAATTACATACTATTCAAATGTGCTTTGTAGGCAAATAAATGGAAGACCACCACTCCACCAGGAGAAATTACATAGCATTCAAATTTGCTTTGTACGCCAATAAATGGAAGACCACCATTCCCCCAGGACGAATTACATACAATTCAAGTGTGCTTTATACGCCAATGAGAGAAAGAATCACCACTCTACCAGGAAAAATTACATAGCATTCTAATGTGCTTTGTACGCCAATGAGGGGAAAGAATCACCACTCCACCAGGAAAAATTACATAGCATTCAAATGTGCTTTGTACGCCAATAAATGGAAGACCACCATTCCACCAGGACAAATTACATACAATTCAAGTGTGCTTTGTACGCCAATGAGTGAAAGAATCACCACTCCAACAGGAAAAATTACATACCATTCAAATGTGCTTTGTACACCAATGAGAGAAAGAATCACCACTCCACCAGGAGAAATTTCATAGCATTCAAATTTGCTTTGTACGCCAATAAATGGAAGACCACCACTCCACTAGGACAAATTACATACAATTCAACTGTGCTTTGTACGACAATGAGTGAAAGAATCACTACTCCACCAGGAGAAATTACATAGCATTCAAATGTGCTTTGTACGCCAATGAGAGAAAGAATAACCACTCCACCAGGAGAAATTACATAGCATTCAAATGTGCTTTGAAAGCCAATGAGAGAAAGAATCACCACTCCACCAGGAGAAATTTCATAGCATTCAAATTTGCTTTGTACGCTAATAAATGGAAGACCACTATTCCACCAGGACAAATTACAAAGCATTCAAATTTGCTTTATACGCCAATGAGTGAAAGAATCACTACTCCACCAGGAGAAATTACATAGCATTCAAATGTGCTTTGTACGCCAATAAATGGAAGACCACCACTCCACCAGGACAAATTACATACAATTCAAGTGTGCTTTGTACGCCAATGAGTGAAAGAAACGCCCCTACACCAAGATAAATAACATACCATTCAAATGTGCTTTGTACACCAATGAGAGAAAGAATCACCACTCCACCAGGATAAATTACATAGCATTCAAATGTGCTTTGTACACCAATGAGAGAAAGAATCACCACTCCACCAGGAAAAATTACATAACATTCAAATGTGCTTTGTACGCCAATGAGTGAAAGAATCACCACTCCACCAGGAGAAATTACATAGCATTCAAATGTGCTTTGTACGCCAATAAATGGAAGACCACCATTCCACCAGGACAAATTACATACAATTCAAGTGTGCTTTGTGCCAATGAGTGAAAGAATCACCACTCCAACAGGAAAAATTACATACCATTCAAATGTGCTTTGTACACCAATGAGAGAAAGAATCACCACTCCACCAGGAAAAATTACATAGCATTCAAATGTGCTTTGTACGCCAATGAGTGAAAGAATCACTACTCCCCCAGGAGAAATTACATAGCATTCAATTGTGCTTTGTACGCCAATGAGAGAAAGAATCACCACTCCACCAGGAAAAATTACATAGCATTCAAATGTGCTTTGTACGCCAATGAGAGAAAGAATCACCACTCCACCAGGAGAAATTTTATAGCATTCAAATTTGCTTTGTACGCCAATAAATGGAAGACCACCACTCCACCAGGACAAATTACATACAATTCAAGTGTGCTTTGTACGCCAATGAGTGAAAGAATCACCACTCCAACAGGAAAAATTACATAGCATTCAAATGTGCTTCGTACGCCAATGAGAGAAAGAATCACCACTCCACCAGGAAAAATTACATACCATTCAAATGTGATTTTTACGCCAATAAATGGAAGACCACCACTCCACCAGGACAAATTACATACAATTCAACTGTGCCTTGTACGCCAATGAGTGAAAGAATCACTACTCCACCAGGAGAAATTACATAGCATTCAAATGTGCTTTGTACGCCAATGAGAGAAAGAATCACCACTCCACCAGGAGAAATTACATAGCATTCAAATGTGCTTTGTACGCCAATGAGAGAAAGAATCACCACTCCACCAGGAGAAATTTCATAGCATTCAAATTTGCTTTGTACGCTAATAAATGGAAGACCACTATTCCACCAGGACAAATTACATACAATTTAAGTGTGCTTTATACGCCAATGAGTGAAAGAATCACTACCCCACCAGGAGAAATTACATAGCATTCAAATGTGCTTTGTACGCCAATAAATGGAAGACCACCATTCCACCAGGACAAATTACATACAATTCAAGTGTGCTTTGTACGCCAATGAGTGAAAGAATCACCACTCCAACAGGAAAAATTACATACTATTCAAATGTGCTTTGTAGGCAAATAAATGGAAGACCACCACTCCACCAGGACAAATTACATAGCATTCAAATGTGCTTTGTACGCCATTGAGTGAAAGACCACCACTCAACCTTTTTCACAGCAAAAAGGGGCCTCATTTGCAAAGGAGAGCACCGAACCATGGCACTCGACTGCCCAAGGAGAAATGAAATAAAGAAAAATAAATAAAAATCATAATACAAAACAGGTCAGCTAGCCAAGCGCTGCAAGAAAAATGAGGAGATGCGACCAACGAGGGTATCTGTCACTTACACATTACGAGCGACCTTAACGGCCGGATTATCGAATGCATTACTCATGCAAACGTAGCAAACGCCAATCGTCAAGTACCGTTTAATCACTACATTGAACCAGTCCAGATGGCATGTATTGGCCAGAGAGGCAGGGATTCTACTTACACTAAATAGGAACCCTATACAAATCCCAGCTGTAGAACGAAAGAACTACCAAAGGGCAGACTGGGCGCGGTGCCATGGACCGGGCAATTCATGAAGAAATTGACGAGCCACTCGACGACCTCAAGTTAATAGAAGCAGAGAGAAGATGGATCAGATGGACCGAGGAGATGAGGAATTTGCACAATGCAAATAAAGAAAAGAAGAATTAGCCGTATTGATCGTGGACCAGCAATAGAGAAGATGGCAAATGGCGATCGGCACGCATCTCCCAACGATGCAGATGGAAATCGTAGCAGAAGATGGAAGAACAAAACCAGATGAAGAAATATTCTGTGAATATTGAAAAATATATTCAATATTACTGACAAAGCAAAAATCAGAAGTTTAGCAATTCACGCATAAAATTATGAATCAATTAAACACCCAAATAGATAGGAAGCACCCGCACAACCAGATGGACAGACGGCGTAACAGAGAAGCCGAGATGATGACGGAAAAACTATTAGGCTCCTTCCGCTCATTCCGACAGAAAGCACCGGAGCAATCGGGGCTAACTAAATTAAATTATGAAAATGCACCAGCGAATGTTAAAGAAGGAATAAGAAGAATATTCAACGCATGTCTAAATAAAGATAATTCCCCGGTGGTTTCAAGGCAGCTAAAATGTTATTTTAGCCAGGTCGGGGAAGCCACCAATCAGGACGGAGATGTACCGATCAATTTCACTACTGGAAATCGGCGGGAAATTTTTCGACAAAGTATTGAATAAAAACCCAACTGGAAGTGAACTCCGTCTCCAATCCGTAGCAATTCGACTTTAGGAGATGACAATCAATGTCATCAGAGAAGATTGCCCAAACAAAAATGGAAGGGAGTTACATGGTCATTGTATGTTGACATGTATCAAAGGAGTTTAATATTTGGCAATGAGGGATGCAAATTGCATCTGAGACTAAGTGAAAAATGTGACTGTTATGGGGATAGGCGAACATCAGTAGAGAGGGTGGACGGACCAAGGCTCTTGTGCCTAAGACAGGCCTACCCCAAGGGGTTTGGGCCCAGCATCAGACAACCCTACTTACCCCAACATTGAATTAGAAGATGATTTTAGCCAGATAATATTGTACCCTTGGCGCAATGCACCTATGCAAGCTCGAATGATTGCGGCAAAACTAGAAAGACCGAACAACTAATAGGCCAAATCGAAAATAAGAACAAACTAAGAGAAATTCAAAGTGATACTGATCGGAAAGACCCAAATCTCAGATGTGAGGATGGGGAATCGACACGAGTACAATTTACTGGTGATGAAGATTTCTTCGACCGAGAACAGGAAGTACAATCTCAGATAGAGCTTCAGAGGCCTCTGCCGGAGCCAGAACTCTATACATGGCCTTAGAGAGAGCAATAAAAAGAACAAAACAGCTCTGGTAAGAATTCCGCTCCTCTCACCCACCTCTACACTCTCCTGCGTCTCAAAAACACACGAGACGAGACTTCCAATAGTGCACAACAAATGTGTATACCTATTTAGAGGTATACACACACAAGACAAGAATAACTGCAAGGGATACGGGGTTAAAACCCATAAATAAGGTTAGTGAAGAACGAACAAGGAATAGGGAAGAATTACAAAAGAAATGAACGATGAAATATAGATAGAATTAACGGAATTAGAATAGTAAAAAGCAGGAAAATGACAATAACTGAGGGATACCCGAAATTGATAAATAAAACCCGGATCAATTTCCCGATTGACACCAAATTATGAAAAAAAGAAACAATAAAACTAAGCATCGATATAAATTATACCACAAACAATAACAAATGCACACACAACATCCACAAATATTAAATAATATAAGAGGCTTGATTGAACGCCGTAAAAAACAAAAGTAAAATTTCTCTCACTTTTCTCTCTTTTCACCAGTTATTATATCTACCCCACACATACTCCCCCCCCCCCTCCCACACTCACTTAATTTAATCGAATCTAATCGTCCGGATTTGGTGGGTCGTTAGGGCAATGCGCCGAGTGCGCTTCATCTCTTCTTCTCTGAAGATAGAATGAGAGTGCCTAAGGTTAAGCTGTAGGCGTAAATTCGAAATAAAAAAGAGAAAAGAGTATGGCTAAGAGTGGGCAAAATACAAGCACACACACACACAAATGAACAGTGTGAAAAAAAGGTAAAAGAAAGGCAAAGAGGACTACTTTGTTAAGAATGAAAAATATGGCTCCACGACGCCTGCATGAAAAATATCAATGGAGGAATTTGAAGCACTGGAGAAAGTAAAAAAGAAGGTCCAATGGTCCTGCCCAACCTGTGAAGGTCAGTACAAAAACATAAAAAGTGATAATAGGAATTTAAGAGAGGAAAGGACAGAATGGAGGAACCAGCAAGATCAAGGATTTAGAACTAGCAAAAGGAGAGGGGCTGGTAGATAGCATAAGTAAAATAGTAATCGAGGAAATGAAGAAGAATGAGAAAAATCTCCTGATATTTAACCTACTTGAAGAACCAATGACTAATGATAGAGAAGAACACACGAATATGGAAAGGGCAGTAGGCCCAGGCCTATTTGAGAATGAGATTAAAATACTAGACAGTGATAGAAGAAACAAATGCTACGGAGGCCAAAAAGTGATGGGGGAAAATAAACCAGCGAGGCCAAGACCATTACTAGGCCAAATATTAAAATGGGCAAAAAAACATAAGGAATGCTAAGAAAGAAAATTACGAAAGAATATGAATAGTACCAGAACTAACCATGAAACAAAGAGACGCAGACAAATAACTGAGGGAAGAACTAAAACTAAAAAAGGAGGCGTGAGAAATAGGCTCGTATATCAGAAAGGGTAGGCTATACAGACAAGACCTTCAGGTTTTTCAAGGAATAATGGAATAAAACAAAACCAGGAAAATATTAAAAGTGGTGCAGAAATAAAAATGGGACTAACCATAATACACCAAAAGAGCAGTTGCGAATCAGAGCAAGAAACTTAAGAACACAAACACTTCTACAAGTGAAATGCACAATAGGAAACTTAACATGTACAATTATTTTGGTATACATGCCAACTGGGAGCAGGAGGGCGAATACCCAAAGAAGAAAAAAGAGAAATAAATAAATATACTTGAAGACAATAGTAATGAACCACGGGTACTGTTATGAGAATCTAATGGACACCTAGGATTTCTAGGGACCCAAGAGGAAGATGAGACAGGAAGATTCGTGATAAAGTGGATGGAAGACTATAACCTCTCATTACAAAACATAGACCAAAGGTGTTCAGGTGTAACAACATGGGAAGGAATTAACCATGAGTGCAATAGACTTCGCAAAGGTAAATTGCATGATGATCAATTTATGAAAATGGAAAGATAAAAATAAAGAAAATTATGACGTATCAGATCTTACTTTAATGGAAATAGGGTTCAACATAAGAAGGAAGACAAATGGTTACAAAATAATGGACACAGAAAACGTATTACGAAACAGATGATGACTCGCTAAATGAGTTTCAAAAAGGGAAAGAAATAAACCACGAAGTATCGGATATTATATCCCTGGGAAAGATTATGAAAAGGAAAGCAAACAAAATGGTAACAAAAACATACCGAAAAAAAAGAACGAAGTGTAAAGAAAAGAAAAAGGGGAAAGAAGAATACTGAATAGAGAGAAGAGGAAGGCAACGAACCACAGAGAGGAAAAGAGATTCAATAATTTATAATATACAAAAACACAAAAAATAGTAAAAGAAGAAAAACAAAAACATGACCAGCTATCCAAATGAATACAAGAAAATCCACAAAGAGAAGAACTATGGAAATACGGACACAAACTTAGGAAACCCAACAAGAGGAAAAGGAGATCTATGATGAAAATGAGCAACCATTAAATACCAAAAATGCAGAACCAAAGCTAGAAATCTAGAATGGAACACACAAGAAAGAAAACAGTATGATTACTAGATGCGAAAAGAAGAAAGGAACGGGATACAGAAAGGAATCTGGGAGCATCTGGACTTAGCTCTTCCAATTATGAAAGAGTTACTACCAATGACGACCGAAAAATTGAAATAGAAGTTAAGGAACAACTAAAAAGATTGGAGAATAGGAAAGCAGTCGGACCAGACAAACTAAAACCTGACTTCTTCAAAAATTGTAAGAGTGGAATTTGTATCACAAAGATAAAGGAACGAGAGAAAGGTGAAGATCAAATGCAGTACTAATACAAACTGTAACAAAGCCAACAGCTAAAGACATAAGACCAATTGCACTGACATCAATTTCATTACAAGATATTCATGGCCATCGTAAAGGACAAAATAGAACAATGAAGACAAAGAAAAACACTCAGGATTCACTCCAGAAAGAAGAATAGAGAACAACCTCCTGATACTAAACCACTGCATAGAAACCAGTTATAAGGAAACCCACCGTTAATAGTCACAAGTATTGGTTTTTCAAAGGCTTATGACTCAGTAAAAGGTGCAAAAATAATAGAGACGATGAAAAAATTAAAAATAGATAAAGAGGCAAACTATATCAAGACAACAAAACAATAAAACTGAATGAGAAAATAGAAAAAGAAATTACCATAACAAGCGGCATACGACGAGGGTACACAGCATCAACAACACTCCAAACTAATTACATATGAAATAATAGAAAAATGGAAAATGTAGATGGAGGAAACAAAGACCAAAAAGTCAAATTTGAGAGATTCTTTGCAGATGATGGACTACAGATATCCAGATCAAAAGGAGGAGAGACAAGGAATACAAGAACTAAAGGAATTTTTTCCTTCTCTTTCTTTCCCCTTTTTCAAATTCTTTTCTCAATTCCACTTCTTTTCTTTGTACACAAGCCTTATAGACTCTAAAACAGGTGACGTTCAGTACATGTGAAAATGTGCGGCCAGTCCACAACCCGCTATGCAACGTTGCCCACACGCTCAGCGTTTTCCTGCAAAGAGGTAGGCCTCTTACATTGTAGGGATATATTCCTCCCATTCCAGATGAGCGGGGGATGGCTACGCCTCCAATATGAGCTAGCCCCCTACCCGAAAAGCTGAGTCGCGGTGGGGGTCGTAACATTATATGATTAGGCCTTCCTTTGTGGTTGGGGGAAAGGCCAATGGGGAGAGGCGAATTATTTGCGGTTGTTCGTCCGAAGTTCAATTGTCTATTTCTGGACTTCATAACCAGATGGAGCGTGTGGTTTAGGGATGGGTAATGGAAAGATGAAGCAGCAAATAGAATAATTTTAGGGGATATTGTAAAATTCCCCCGTTCCCCCTCATTAGGTTTATGGGGGGGGGGCTGTGGTTTTGCAGGGAACCATTTCGAAAACAAACAAACCATGAAGAAGGCACAGAGGAAAGACTCCGCAAGCGGCGAGTGCAACGGAGGAAGGATAGTGAAAAGGAGAATGGGAGAGAGAAAAGGAGAGTATTACTTCTTCCTTGTTCTTGCGATTTGGCTATTCCTTTATGTCAGAATTTGGTTCTGCCTTAATTCATCCATTCAGCCTTGATTAGTTCTCTCTGTCTATACAAGGATTTATCTACTCTGCCAATACCCTGCAATTGCCTAACTAAAGTAGTTGCTAAAGGACCCTTCACTATTCCAAGCCTGCTTCTACTACTCTACCATTGCCATTCGGTTTCCCATCACCCTTCTTTCCACTGCTCCTTACCTTACTTCCCATCCCCTTTAGTTGCATGCTTCGTTTAATCTTCTTTATCTACTTTACTCATATATACTCATGCCTCATACATTTCCCTCTTTTTCCACACCAAGGTCAACAATTCTTTCGTAATTCCTGTTATCACATTTATTTTCCTATCTACTCTTGCATCTTCAATCTCATACCCTAGAACGATTGGCCATTCCTTTCTCTCACATCTGCCCATACTTCTCTACCCAGCAGTTTATTTATCCTTTATCTCTCTTTCCTTTTCATAGCCAATGCATTCCACCACCACAAGTTCAACCGTTTCATTTTCCCTGCAAATTCTACACTCGGCTCCCCATCATTCCAGGTTCAGGTTGTTAAGCCATCCTTTGTATCGGGATATGGCATTTATTTTCTGTGCAGAGGAGAGTAATTAATTAGCCTTATTCATTTCTCTTCTTCCACACACACTGCCAAAATTTATTTGTTGCTCTTACTATTTTTTTCCCACACTCAGTCCATAATCTTCCCTTCCCTCCACCTCCTCCCACTTTTCTCTTCCCAGCTCTATCACCAATTCTTCTTTCAATTTCTCCACAATCAAATGTTCTATAAATTCTTTCTGCCCCCAATGGGCACCATTCGCATCTGTCATCTCTTCCATTCCATCTGTATGTCCTCCCCTTCACCTCCAAGGATCCAGTCGGTGCCTTGAATAGTAGCTGGCTTGCAAAACTCTCATCATACATATTCTCAATGCAAGGCTCCCTTTTGACTCTGTATACATTCAGACTTCTCTTGCCTCTTCTCCACAACCTTTCTCCTGCATCTAATATTTTCTGCTTCAGCTTTCCATTTGCTCTGTCCTCTATATAGATTGCTTCTAATTCATACTTCGCATTCACTCTCATTACCTCTTTGCGCCACTCAGTCTTATCGTAGCCAGCATGCACATAGCCTGCCCAGGTCTCTATTCCCATCCTTTGCAGTATCAACTTATAGTTTGCTTTCATCCTTGCCACCCTCTCTTCATTCCTATTTCAGCCTATTTCTCCTCTCGGTGCATCTATTGCTACATAAGGATTGGCTCCTAGTGCTATTCTTGCCACTTTGTTTTGGATCTTTTCCATTCTCTCCAATTCTCCCTTTGTCACTTTACAGACTTCATACCCATACATGCTTCTTGAGACTTCTATCCCTTTCTACAGTTCTCTTATCATTTTATACTTATTTGCTTGCTCTCTCTCTCGGTCATTTACACCCAACTTGCTCCACTCTTATTTTTTCCTCCTCCTCCTCCTCGATCTTTGCATCCCAGATTACTTTTTGCTTTTGCTTATCTTCTAATTCCATCCTTTTCACTTTTTCTACCTCAACCCCCTCTCTTCTCTCTCTCTCTCTACTTTGCCTTAATTGATTGTTCATCTTTATCCTAGTTAAGTACTCTTTCTCCACTTCCTTGTTCCACCACCCCTTGCTCGACCTTTTCCCTCCTGTTCGGATCCATTTTGTCCCAATCTTTTGCATCGCCACCTCTTTTATTTTTCTTTCTAACTCCGTATAATTTACCCTCATATCCTCAGAGATTATTAGTCCTGCCAACGCTTCTTCCATTTCATTTTCATACGCTCCCCAATCCGCCCCTTTTCTCTTCCATATATTTCTCCGCCTTCCCTTTTTCATTTCCCATACAGGGTCCCATTTTACTTTTACTATTATAGCTTTTGAGTCAGTTTGGATCCCTATTTCCTGATCCACATCAATACATATGCCTTCATCTATCTCGCCACACTTTCTGTTCATTATATCTAATGCACTCCTCCTCTCTCCTTGTTGCCAGGTTGGGATTCCTTGTACTTCTACATTCTTCAAAATTACATCGCTTTCAATTATCCATCGATTCACCCTTCTTCCATTGCCGTCCATTTCCTTCCCCACTATACCCCATCACTAACCATTTTTTCGCTCTCCATTTCTTGTGTCAGGCTCCTTATTTCTTCTATTAGCCATTCACTCTTCCTCCGGTTCTTACCTTCCACATAATTGTACACTACTGTCACGACTAGGTCTGTTCTGCCCCTTGTGATCCTATATATCTGTAGCCTTCCTTCCAATCCTCTCTGTATTGCTCTTTTATTCGGCTCCACCTCCTCTGACACCATATAGCCCTCTTCAACTAGTAGAACTAGTCCATTGTATCTATCCTCCTCCTGAGTCCTACCTTTCCACCTCAGATGATAACCACCGATTTGCATTTGTTCTTCCATAACCCTCATATCTGTTAATGTCATTATCTCTCTTCCTGCTTATTGTAAGGGAAAGCGATTACCTTACAATCTCTTCTCTCATGCCTACGACCTTTACTTGGCAGTTCCAGAATCCTACCTTCACTCTATTATATCCTCTCTCCTCTTCCTTGCATTTGCCCAGGGCCGCTTTGGCCCTCTATCCTATCTATCTTTACACTTGACCTGTTCCACTTGCCTCAGTGTCCAAGGCCACCTCTTTCTTACTCTCACTAGTTCACTGGTCCCCGTACCTTGGAGGTGGACTCCATTTCTCTATTCAATAGCACTTCCGCCTTCCTCAATTGCCATCATCCTTCTTACTCTTCTGCTTACTCTATCCTTCATACCACCTTGGCATTATTGGGACCACAGCTACCTCCACTCAAGGGTGCAGAGCCTTCACTTCTCTTACGAGTCCCTCGATAGCTTTCATTATCCTGCAGCGCTCCTTTTCATAAGCTCATCATTCCTACTTGCTTGCATCACCATCCAGTCTCCTTCATGCATTTTCAGTTTCATTAGTTATATCCACCATGTCTTTTCCTGGCATAGCAACAACTACAACATTTACCCCCATAGAGAACCCCTCAAACCATGTGCGTAGCTTCTTCACACTACTGTCTCCAAATATCTGCAACTTGCCTACTGTTCAACTCTCTCCTCCTTTTCATAGCTATATCCTTCGTACCACCTCCTGTTTGTTCCTGCCATTTTATCCTCTCCTCTTCATAGCGGTTCTCTCTTATAACATCCAGCCTTTCTCTGACCCTTCAGTTACTACAGCCTCTTGTTCTGCTCTCCTATTTTCCCTTTCTTTTCACTTCTCGCTCATTTCTCCTCTGTCCCTTCTATCTGGTCGTCCTCTTTTCTTTGTCCTTTTCCCCATTCAGTTGTTCTTCTCTTCCTTCTTTCTCTCCTTCCCTTGTCCTGTTCCACTCCCTGATCCTTCACTGTATTCCTATTTTTTGCACCTTTGACTGTCTCCCTCGTTTCATCGTCTCTGCCTCTCTCTCCATATGCTTTCACGCATGCATGCTCCTCCTCTATTTGTGCTTTTTCTTGCTCCACTAACATCCTTTTACTCTATTCTAACTTCCGCTAGTCGTATATTTGCCTGTTCTACCACTTCAACCCTGTTCTTCCATGCCTGGTTTTCATCTGTTACTTTTCCTTGGGTTTATTACTTCTTATTCTAGCTTCTTGTATACATTGCACCTCTTGCATATAAATATACTCTCCTCTAGTTCCTTTATTCTAACTTTATCCTTGATGTAAACCCACATTTCACAATCCCCACACAATATAGACAAGTTCGTGCACTATCACTACATTCTTCTCTCATCCGACTGTACATTTTCTGCACTGTGATCTTTCGTACCTTTCCTCCCCTATCTAATTCCTCTCTCTCCTCCGCAGTCACCTCTCTTACCACTTCCACGTTCTTTAGTCTCTCCACTAGTACTGCCTTAGCCCCCTCGAACTAACCCCTCGTATAGTACCGTCAGCTCATCCACCTTCATTTCATTCAAACTCATTTTCTCAGCCATCTTTCACTCAATTATTTTTATAATAGGTTCAACGATATTCTATTCTTAAATTTACACTTGTGTGTTATTGAGATATTTCTGTTCATATACTTCCCCACCAATCTTTGGCTCGTTGTTGTTCTCTCAGAGAGAACCGTCTTCACGTTACCAGGCACTGCACTATCTTCCATCTCTCCGTTCTTTCACTTGTCTCTAGTGAGCCAGTTCTTCCCTTAAACAGCAGCTGGCTCCCTCAACTGCCATCGTAGAATTTCTCTACTTCTGGTTTTCTTTTATTTCCATAAGGTCTTCTTTTCCCTAATCTCTTCCTTACATTCTCTGTGTCCCACTTCTTTTATTCTTCTCTCTACTTCATCACCTGTTGCCTGGGTCTTAATCATAGTTCATACCTATTCACTATTCTCTCAATTTCTCTCTTCCATTCTGTTCTAAAATTCATTCTATGGACCCCTATTCTTCCCAGCTTGCGCCATTCACACTTTCCACATACTCTAAATACCGGGTCTTCATCTTAGCACCTCTCTCATGGTATCTGCACCACCTCATCTTAATGATTCCACCCCTACATATCCATTTGCACCTAAACACATCCTCGTTACCTTGTTCTGGATTTTATCCATCCTCTCTAACTCCCTTTTATTCACTTTACTTCGTGGAACACCTATCCACTTCCAGAGCTCTCTCACACATCTAATTCCATTTGCATGCTTATCCCCCCCCCTTAGCACCCCGATCATTCTTAACATCTGTAGTTCCTTTCTTCTCGTGTTTATCAAAAACATCCACTGCATTGCACACGCTCATACCTAAATACGTGTACTCGTCACCACTTCTAGCACCTCATCGCCTAAAACCCACCCCTCATTCACACCTTCCTACACTCACTTACGCTGAATTTAATCTCTCATTCATTCCCACAATCTGCTGCCACATCTCGCATTCCTTGCAAGCGCTCTCCACATTCAATCATTTATCAGCCGCAAATCCCAAACAATTCATCTTACTGTCACCTAGCTGACTCCTCCTCTTCATACGCTTCACTCTTTTTAACCTTTACTCTATAAATAAACTGAATAGCTGTGGAGACAGCGTGCATCCCTGTCTCACACATACATCATTCATTATCCATCCTGTTTCTGCCCCTTTCAAATTCAGTTTTACTTTATTCTTTCTATATAAACTATTTATCACATTCAGAATCTTTTCATCCAAGCCTTCTTCATTTAATCTCATCCATAACATTTCCCTGTTCACTTTATCAAAGGCTTTCTCTATTTCCAGGAAGCATACATTGTATTTTTTCTTCTTCTACATAATATCAATTATTCCGTTCAGCACAAACACATTGCCTCTTCTTCTCTTACTCTCCGTGAAACAACTTTGCTCATCTCCTAGAATACCCTCTCTGTCATCCCATTCTTTTAGCTTATCAGCAATAATTTCCCCCCAATTTTACATACTACACTGACAATTGTTACTGGCCGGTAGTTTCACACATCCATTCGATCTTTTCCCCTCCTTTATATACAAGATTTACCCTGTTCTTCATCCACTCCCGTGGCACCAGGGCACTCGTCTTCATTCTCTCTCCTCCATGTTTTATGAATTCTCCTATCATCAGATCTTCATACATTGCCTTCCCATTTATTTTTTTTCTTACAACCTTCGTATATCCAAATCAGTAATTTCCACTCCATTATTCCGCCAGACGTCTTCTTTTACTATCTCATCTTCATCCTCATCCACACCTCCTTGTATATTTCCTCTGTGATATGGATATGCTCAGTAAAGACAGAGCATCTTCCCTCCACCCAACCCAAGTCCGGGTGAGTGAGGGGGGGGGGGGGGGGGCTGGGTTGTAAAATAATATAATTAAGGCTTTTACAAGGGGACAATTAAAACTGGTGTGGAAAAGGCAATGGAACAAATATATTAATTTATGGGATATTGTAAAATCCAAAGCTTCCCATTCAGTCATTAAGTTTATGAGCGAGACCCAAGGGTCTTTAGCCTGGAACCATTTCTAAAACTTTTAGTACCAGGCGCGGGCACGAGTGCTAAAAACTACAAAATCCAATTTAGCCCCCCCCCTCCCCCGCCCAAGAGAAGCATGAAAAGCCTGATCACAAAAGTTAGCCAAAAAAAAATAACCCCGCGGTAGCTAAGACCCATGATAGAGTGAAGCTCACTTACGGCAACCAAAGTTATGCGACCGCAACAAAAACAACAACAACAACAACCACAACAACCCAAAGAACGAATCAATAAATGGAGACATGAGCGTCAAGATCTTTGTGCGCGTAACACACACACACATACAGCAAATATAGGAACCCCAGGATGCCAGGAAAAAGGAACTCGACTCGATGTCGCGACTACCTGCGATAAAAGGATAATTTTATGTGATGCTGTTTGTTCCTTTGTTTTTAACTTATTCCTTCGTGGTGGGAGGTGAGGTGGGTGGGTGGGGGCAGGCCGAGTGTAGAGCCGAATCCCCCCCCCTATCAAAGTATCGAATTCCATAATTCTAAGATGATTTAGTAAAGGACCAAGAACCACGCTACTAAAATATCGGAGACTCGAGGGGAGTTTTTGTCCACTCTTAAAAGTGAGTTAATATTTTTTGTTATAAGCCAATGAGGGCTTAAAACCCCCAACCCCCCTCCCACACCGACCAACCTGGGAACTCCCCCGAGCTGTCTACCGTGCATTAATTTTGTCCTACCTCTGCCAGCTACTTGGTACGGACATAATTAGGGGCTCAGGAGGACCCTGGTTTGAGGAATAGCCAACAACAGATTTTTTCGCGGTGGGGAACTTGATTATAACCACGAGTTCGAGAGTAATCCTCATTCACACCCGACCAGGAACACAGAGCAGTTATGGCGGAACACCCAAGGGGAAGTGGCAAAAGGGGAAGCGGAAGTTGATTCGGCTTCTTGAGGGGCCCAATGCGATCCATCCCGGCAGTACTCGAGCGGGAGACCAATTAGGTAATGGGCGGGGGCTACAAACACAATGGGAAAAAATCCCCAAAATAGCATGTAGACCCTCACTAAGAGGGTCCCCTTGAGGACCATCACCGGCCTGCCCCCACCGTAGAAGAGACGACTAAGCGAGGCATTATACGCCGAGCTAAAAAAAAGTCGCACTTGTTAAACTGATCGAAGTAACAATCGTGATATGGGCGGGAACAAGAGATGTGGACAAGCTCCTGTCAGATGAGGGAGCTAGTTAACTAAAGACGATCGGCTTTGAGGCAACCCCCTCACCACAAGTGGAGAGCTGGTTTGGGGAACACTCGGTCGAAGGATTAGAAAAGCAACATGCATGTGCAAAGGTTCCGGAAATGATACAATTCCATGACCACAACCAAATGTTCAAGATCACCTTCGCCGCGACGAAAGTGACACGGAAAACAACCACAGACGGACTCCTGATCTTCAGTCTGCGCATCCCAGGAACAAAACAGTGTAAGAAAGTTCCACAGCATACAAATTTACTTTGTATGCTGGAGCAACATACGTCAATAACCTGGCACAGCAAATGCGCCACAGAAGGAGACCACTTCTACAATTGTAAAAGTGAGTGCTGCCAAGCCAAGTGACTAGATGCAACCATCGAGGGCATCTCTGTCAGAAATAAAAATCTCAAGCGATCAGTAAAGCCTGGTTGCTACAGGAAGTTTTAAACGTACTACTCAAGGCAAATGATCTACTGAAGATAAACGTGCCGGAAAACCGCGAGTGCTCTAATGCATTCTATGAATCTGCAATCCAGAGCAACTCAGAGAGGAAATCTGGACTAAAATGATGACCAGATGAGGCAAGAACTGGGTAATAGGAGGAAATTGCCTGAATTCTGGTTTAGTGCTGAGCATGTGCTGACAGGGAACACCAGTACGAAGAAGATTTTAGGCAATACAAAAGTGCTCTAAAATAAGAGAAAGTGTGCATTTAACACCAGACTGAGCCAACCAACGAAATGGGAACATTGGTCTTCATAGACAGGAGTACACAAGGATTGGGGGGGGGGGCAGTGTTCAGAAAGTAGGGTTGACCGTTTGAAAGGAGACGGGGGAAAGTTTTCAGTGGCAGCCACCAAAGTAGATTATAAGAGAGAGAAAGAGAGCTGCGTTCGAACAGTGCCACGCGAGTGAGAATCGTCATTCTGACCATGAAAGAGAGAATGTTTGTGGTCGGTGAATTCGTAAGACAGAGCGTAAGCGGGGATGAGATGCTTGGCGTGTGACAACTGCAGGTCACTCACGAATTGTGTAATGAAATCCCGCTCTCGAGCCACCAGGAGGGTGGAAAGACTTGGGAGAAAGCAATACGAAAGTGAGAGCCTTGTGACTAGTAAAAGGGGTTATCTTGGTGCCTTGTATCGTGGGAACAAATTTGCTGACGGCGGAAAAAGCGGGAATGAGCTCTTTTCCAAAGGTAGACAATTTTGATTGAACCTGCGAAAAGTATTTCGAAACCAAGCTAACGGCGCCCACGTTCCCTTCTGAAGGGGGTTTAAGGTGCCACTTCACCCTCTTGTCATTGGCATCAACCAAAATAAAAAAGGGAGGGGGCTGCGATGGGTGCTTTAATTCGGTGGCTGAGGAAATAGCAAATTGGGCCTGAACGGTATTAACAGCACTTGGCAGCCAATTTAATGGGGATTTGTTGCGTTTGTGCGATCGTTTAGCGGGGCTGAGATGGAAGCTGCATCCTGTACACGATTCCTCTTAAAATGGAAGGAGGAAATTGTGTATGGCTGCAGTACCTCCGTCAGGAGACAGAGGCGAGTCGTTTTACTTCTAATTGTGGTGTGGCAACTTTAAACCAGACCACTGTTGGTGGTCTTTGGAGGCAATTTCCGCGGTCTGGGAAGACGACCAAAGAGGTCGAAAACGAAAGAAAGATCTACCCTGGGGCGTTGCCATGGAAACGCCCGACCGGAGGGTGGATTTGCAGGCTAGTTGCCAATCAATTTTTGTGCTTTCAGCACTGGTGGAACAACTCTTCGACATTATGTCTGCATTTTTCCTGTCTGCCTTCCATATCTTTCTTTACTACATCTTTACTTTCTCTATTTCGCTTCATATTTGAAGGAAATAAAAATAACGCTAAAAAATACTCGCGGTCGACTTCATTCGGGTGCCCAGAAGAAGATATAGGAGACATCCCCTGAAGGTAAGTGGGCAGAAGAGTAAACTCGAGTGGTGGGGCCAATAAGGCACAGAATCCCTCATGACAGCATAATGCTGCTTATGAATTTTACAATTTTTGGAAGATTAGAGACAAACACAAGTCAAAATTGCTCAAACTAAGAACAAATATTTGTTTAGAAATGCGTCCAAAGGAACATCATTTCAAAGGATGCAAATCCACTACTAAGATACAAGTTAATTGCAATCGAGGGCACTGAAAGCCTCAATTTAAATGAAAATTTATATGGAAATCGCAGAAACAATAAAAGTTACTCCCTAAACTGTAGAAGATCATTTTCTATGAATTGAAGTAGAGATATTACCGTTTTCTTTAGTGACTAAATAAATGATCTTAAAAGGGGATACTCTTTTGGTTTTCCGTTTCTATGGTAAAAGAAATTTTGGGGTGCAGAGTAAGTATTAATGTAATGAAGAAACTGGCGAGCTGGAATACCTTCACCAAATACAGAGAAGCAGTCATCTAGGTCTCCTTATTAGAACCTTTTACACATTTGAAGACTTCAATCGAACTATTCTCCTTTATTGGGATTTATTCTCTATAAGGTAGAATAACTTTAGTATCTTCCTTTGCCTTATTTGCCACTTTAATCTCATAATTTCGCTGTCTCAAATGACCTTCACCATTTTATATTTTCCTAAAAATGCCCTTTTTTTCCGAGTTGTAGAAGGAAAAGTGGAAGCAATGACCTCGTCTCTGAGAGGAAAAAACACCAATGTTCTTACCTTAATATTTCAGCCAGGACAGTCTTGCCGTGAATTTGGGAATTAGACAATACTCACACACCAATTTCACTCTGTAATGGAAGAAGGGTATGAGAAGCAAAAGCCTTAAAAATGAACGACTCTAAGATCACAAGTAATGGACTAGTTTCGAGAGAGAAGCCAGCCCAAAGTATCGCTAGGTAAAAGTTAACAATCCACAGAATGAACCTTTTATTATTATTATTATTGCGAACCAGCATTTTGTACATGGTTGTCTCATACTTAAATGCGACCGCAATATTCAAGCATTTCAAAATGGGAGGAACGGAAAAGGGATCAGAAAGGTAAAACCAGGATTCTTATAATTAAATGCGGGATGGGTTTCAGTTCTTTTGTTTCGTAGAGTTCAAGCGAGAAATTTATGAGGGAAACTAAGGTTGTGACCTATTTCAACCATCTTGGAGGAGTCCTTATCCCGGTGGTTAGCCTGGAATACCAAACCCTTTGCCCCACCTTCGACCCTTGGCACTAACTACTCATTAAAGCTAAGTTGGGTTGTGGTTTTTCTACGTTTTGCCTTAGGTTCTTATAGTTTCAATGGTACGGTGAATAGTTCTGAATTTTATCCCTCGAGTATTTATTAACTAAATTGAAGATGTAATATTATGAATGGGGGATGGGAAAATCAAAATTATTTTTGGATTTGCCGACCCACTACGGCCTTTTCTTTTCCTCCCACGGGGGATTCTTAAAGAGTACATTTCTTCACTTTTCCAGGGAGAATCTTCAGGACATCTTTACCCGAGATCGAACTCAAGTTTAGAGGCATAATTGTAGGAGCCGGAGGAATCAGGTTCGAGGAGTCTCCTACTGGGTCATCCGACACCCAGTTAAGACACTCAATGTAGGGGAATACCTAGGCCAAACACCCTGGGGGTGCGTCCAAGAAAACAGAGTCGTCTGTGTAAGTAACAATTTACCCTCGAAGAAGGTTTACAAAAAGCTCCAAGAATTTGAAGAATCCCATCTCATAATAGAAATTGAAATGGAAGTAACCAATGTCATTATAGCCACAGGGTACTAGCCACCCAGACGCAATCGATTAGCCCTAGACTTGTAAAAAAAACTGGGTAAAGCATTCGAACAAATTCTGAAGGAGGCAGATCTAACACCTAGAAAAATGCACTTGTAGAATCCAAGACGATTCGGATTCGGAAAAAAAGAAGCACCGAAATGGCGATTGCGATTATCATAAAAAAATTACAAAGACAAAATTTGGTGGAGTAAGCAATGACGTAGTTTGTGGTAATGTATCCGAAGCATTCGACAAAGTATGGCAGCGCGGAATGCAATTTAAGATTGTGCACTTGGGCCTGCACAACAAACTTGAAAGGTTCCTTTTCTGATTAGATGCTCGATCGCAGGGCGTCTGGGACAGATCCTCCAGCTTGGTAAAGGCTTGCCCCAAGGCAGGTGACTGGACCCCCGCTGTATTCAATTTACATAGCGGACATTTCCGCCCCTGCAGGTCTAGGATACAACCATTAACTCGTCCTAATCATCTGCGAGTATGGACAATCGCTACATTACACAAGTTAAAATAGCAAAATACACCAAAAACATCTCAGGTGAAAGATACGATGGAGTGTCAATGGCTATAAAAAACAGCGATTGAATTAAATGAAGGATCCAAATCGTTACTGATCGATAAACGTAGCTTTGATCATTCAAGGAATGAGTCTTATTTATAAGGACGGATACGAGCATTGGATTGTCATAACTCTCCCCTCCCACAAGAACCACCCATCATTCGGGCATAAGTAGAGCTCGGAACATAAGGCAAGGGGGAGGGGGTGCACAGAACAAATAATCCGCTAGACACTTTGACAAACTCATTTCGACAACTGGAAATCAATTTAAAGAATAATGGAAAAGAAAATCGCCGAAAAACAAGGAAAATATGGTAACCAAAAAGGACACTGGAGTCGCACTTCAAAATCTACAAGGGCCACTCGAGGCTCCAATTACAGACCTCTAAACAGATCTCATTAATACAATACAATAGAATCAAAACAGAAACCGTGTCTCAACTGGGACGGGGGCTAATATCGAAGTGGTGGTTTAATTCACAAACCGAAACCATGTCTTCAAGATCCCATTCGAGACCTTGTAAATGGCTATGAGAATCCCAGGAGAGAAAATTGAAAGAGAGAAGCTGCTATATATTTTACAGGAAATGGAAGAAACAAACGAGGACTAAACCAAGAGACTACGAGGAGGATAAACGTACGAATTAACAAACAGGAGAAGAAAGATTGAAATAAAGTCATCAAGACAAGGTACCATAACCGGGGAGAGAAAAGATGGCGAAAATTGAGAGAAAAAAACTGATTGAAGCAGGGAAAATCGGGCACATAGAAGTATTGGCAAAGGAAAATAGTAACAACGAGAGTTGACATTTATAGAACAAACGAGAATCCGGCGAATAAACACCAACTGCGGAACCACAAAAAGAAGCGGATGTAATTCGAGAAAATTAAGATATGGAATTAAAACGTAATGGCGACCAACCATTTACAGAAACGCTACGATGGGGCGGTAATGGCCAAGACAAAAACATCGTCTGGGAACAGAGTTCCCGACCTTCTTCACGAAACGATCAGCCCAAAAGCCTGACATCTGTCTAACAAGCCGTCTAACTTCCACCTACAACCCGAAACTACACCATGTAGCGATTATATATGCATCCTAATGAGGATAAATAGGAACCTATGAGGCAGACCTCAATGATTAAACTTTACCAGATCTACAAGACACTACATTGGAAGAAGTAGACGAGGAACTACCAAGAATAAATCAGAGTAGATAGAAAAGCGACCCACACAACCTCCAATAACAACATTTCGACTTATGAATGGACCGAACGGATGAAGAATGTGCATCGTGAACCGAGAGAATTATAACATATGCGTCAGAACAAGATACCAAGAGACACTACAAATAAAAGAAGAACTTGGACAATTAATCATCGTACAGCAGTGGCAAAGGCTATCGAGCAACTCTACAATAAAGCCTGTCTAAAAGACTTTTGGAAAATCGTGATAAGATTAAAAGAATCATCTCCCAAACAGAAAAGAGAAATAAAAAAAACGCAAACGAAGACCTTGAGATCCGAAAACGAGAAAATCGAACGAATAAGCTGCGAAAACTGGAAGAACTAATAACAACGGAATAAATGACGAGTGCACTGCTCTCCTTCGATCGCAAAGCACCGGGCCATAAGGGGCTAACTAAATTAAACTATACGAGCGCACCACTCCCGGATACTGTAAAGTTTAAGGAGAATATACAATATCTGTTTAAACACCGGCTACTTTCCAGATGACTATAAAATCGTTAAAATGATATTTATAGCCAAAGGGGGAAAAGCCCCCAACGAAAAAAGAGTTCCCGTCCAATCTCCTTTCTAGAGATTGAGTAGAAATTATTTGAGAATCTCCTCAATAAAAGACTGGTTATCCATTTTGTAAAGAATTTCCTCTAAAACAAACACCAATTCGGCTTCAGGAAAACTCTTAGCACATAATTAACAATAAGTTCCATAATGGAAGAGATTGACAGATGCAACAAAAATAGGAATTATTTGGGGATCACGCGTCGTGTTGTTGCCAAGGCTTTTGATAAATTCGCAGGAAGGTTATTTGAGCCCCGCATTAAAAATATTTATATTGCATATATCGCAAATTCACGCAACCCTTGAATATTCAATTCGCCAACGACATCAGTCAATCGATCGTTTTTTCCTTTTAAAATGCTTACTTGAAAACTCCTATGACTGCCGAAGAAATAAGACACATCAATGAATGAAATAAAGTGGAAGATCCGTACCAATTATGATAAATTTAAGATAGTATCGTCCTCCTTAGGTGGATGGATTGAATATAACTTCAAACGGGTACTGGAAACGGGTAAAGAAAGCTTCGCCAACTGTGCAAACTCTGAATTAATTCAGAAACAGGAGATTGCAGAACAGAAGAAATAGATTTATACCAGGCAATGGCTTCGCTACTAAGATCAAAATCTAAAAAAAAAGAAGCCATGGTTAAATTTTTATAAATTTTCTGAACTTTGCCATCTATAATAATTTAAAAAAACAACTAAATTTCCCCCCTTTCAAAATATATACTAAAGCACAATTCTAAAGTTCAAATTTATTTCTGAACTTCACCATTTTGATATTATAAAAGAATTATTAGAAATAGCTTTGATAAAAAACATTAGTCATAACCTAACTAAGATGAAATTATTAGTCAAATACTCCTGCGATGGGTGCCTTAATTCGGTGGCTGAGGAAATAGCCTATTTGGCCACCTGAAAAGCATTAACAGCAAATGGCGGCCAATTTAATGGGGATTTTCTGCGTTTGTGCGCCCCATTCAGGAGATCGTTTAGCAGGGCTAAGATGGAACCTGCATCCTGTACACGATTCCTGTCAAAATGGAATAAGGAAATTGCGTATGGCTGCAGCACCTCCGTCAGGACCAAAGAGGTCGAAAACGAAAGGAAGATCTCCCCCGGGACGTCGCCATTGAAACGCGCGGCCGTAGGGTGGATTTAGGGGCTAGTTGGATTGGGAGTGGTGGGACATGTAAGGTACACAATCCCACATAGATTTTAGCAAACGACCCCCAACCCCCCTCTCCTAAAGCTCCGTTAAGTGCTTGAATCTTTCCCCTGAGGATAAGCCCAACCTCTTCAGCCCGAGAGTTGATGACAAGCTCTGTGTGAAGGCCTCTGGCCTCGAACAGCACCATGTAACAATTCTTCTTCCTATCATTATTATTATTAAGAGGTAACATTAGGATCTCCACCAGAGAATGGTATTAAAAGGTTGATAATTTGGTAAAGTTGGGGGAAGTGAAAAGGTGAGGATGGTACATAGGCAGAGCATTCGAAAGAGGAGACTACTAAGAAAAGAAGTTTTCAAAAAGCTTATCAATAACCTATACGAAGCAGCTCCTGTTGCCCCACCCAATTCAGTCCCACCTACCATAAACTTTTCCAATCTACTTTTAAAGCTCACCAAGGAGGAAGCTACTATTACATGACTGTTGAGCCTATTCCATTCATCTACCACTAGATTTGTAAACCAATTTCTACCAATCTCTTTTATGAAAGAAAGTTTTAGCTTTGCATAGATGCCGGGAGATCCGGCTATTCTTATTCTTTCTTTACCAGGGAGGCCTCTTACCTAATCTTCTCTCCGGGGTTACCATCGCTCCGAGAGGCCTCTTACCTAATATTCAAGCCTTAATGCTCCCAGCGAAGAAAATATCTCCACTGAATATAGGCTCCTTTTGCAGCCACACGAAATGCCGTCAAATGTTGTACTATGATCTTCTTAAGACGTCCACGTGCTAAATAGAAAGGCTGTTCAAAATAGAACATAATTTTTCCATTTATGCACACAAATAAATGCCAAATAGAAAGGCTGTTGAAAATACAACAATTTTTCTATTAATGCGCAGAGACAAATCGTAGGTCTGTTAGGACAAATCCATGGAAGGAAAGGTCGAGTCTAAACCAAACGGGGCTTAAGATCCTGACCTAAATTGCCCCCGCCCCCTAAAGGAAGTGTACATAAACACATTAGCTGGGATGACGATAGCAAGAGAGGAGGAGACGGAAATGTTAAAGCTCTCTGATGCGAGAGAGAGGATTGAAAAGCTGATGGCCTTTGTTGAAAGACGGCCAAAAGAAGTTGGGGCACCATTTCATTGGGGCACATTCCTCCTGAAATTATCCACCTCCAACACAATCAAACGATTCTTCTTTTCTCCCAAACACCAGACAACACCCCCTAAACTACTAAGCAATCAACCAAGCTTTCAACCTCTGCATGCTTTATTCCCCTTACACACACACACACTAATTGAATTATTTAGGAATGTGAATGGAGGATATCTTAAGACTACTTCTCGCTACGTCCCGAATTGGTGACCGTATCATCCCTATATCTATCTTAATATACATAAATCCCATTCAGATCTCAAACAACAAATATAAATCTGATTGGGAGAAATGTCGAAAAATAGTAAGTCCTTCCCCCCCCCCCATCTCCAATCCAAAATCTGCTTGCAGCTCTACCTTCAAGTGGACTAAGCACATGTATGGACTTCACGCGGGCAAAAACAAGGCATGGCTTAACCACCGACTTTTAAAGACAATCTTTCGTCATTAACATTTCTCTTAACGAATCCCAACACTACTCTTTGCTTCAATACACTGAGTGACCTCCAGGCAAATTTGCACCTCTAATATTTCTTCTTCTTTATCGACTGTTCGTTCTCCCAATATTGGTGTACACCACCTCACTCACACATTAACGTGACTTTGTTTAAGCTGGTCAAACTAACAAAGTCACCCATGAAAAACGATTTTCTTTCTTCCCATCGCAGAAAATAATAAAGGCTCGAGATCTGAGCCCCTGAAAGGGGGGTTCTGAGAGGTGAAAAGAGAGATTCATCTTCTGTAGACTTACTTGCTCCTCCCTTTGGTCTCCCTCATGGAAATCAAACGAACCCGTGAACCGACCAAGCTAATCCATCATAATCCTCGTTCTATCCATGTCAGATTACGAGGTCAAGGTACAGGAAGAAGCTAATGATGTGGATTAGCCAAGAGAAGAGGCCTATTCCGGAATGAGTTATCATATCAGGCTGGAACGAAACTGATGTCCGAATTTCGAGAATAAAGTTTCGAGTAGTATTTAGATGGTTTGAAAAGAGGAAATTTATACCATTTTCTTTAACTTAGTTCATATATTTTTCGGTATTTACTCAAATAATCATCCCATTTAAAGCTCACATTAGACAGATACTAATGAGTTTACAATAAAAACCTGATGGAAGACTAGATCGGGGGGTCTGTACGGGAAATATTTCATAACATAATTTCACGGATGACAAAAGCCACAAGGGCCTATCAAAGGTCATCCGCATCCGTCACCGCCCCTCCCCCACACAACACAAAAACAAAGTTAAAATAAATAATGGCTATTTTCTATTGATTTGCAATAAAAGGCGTTGGAAAATAACATTAAGGAACGTAAGTGTCTTCACTTGTTGAGGAAATTACAAAACCATTTAAGTGGTCTTAAGATGGCATCGAGAGAAGAGGTGAAAACGAGTTCATATTTTGCATCAAAACCAAAGAATTTTACAAGCGAGGCATTTAGAAGCTTGTCGTCGCCCGAGGTTCTAGAAAGCAATGAAGGTTATGTTATGATTAAATATTTCCATTAGTTTGCTTCATTTTTAATATATACCTTAAAATCAGACATTACTTTCCCTCAAACTTTCGGGTAATCCGAGGGGCACTTCTCACACGTGAATGGGTGCTGGAATTGATTCAGTCCACCGTGGATCCAGGAGTCCTACCGGATCCACCCATCCATTTGCATCTATTCATCATCTCCCATACTCTAAAGAGGAGAGACAGCCTCCTCTTTCAATTCAAATCGAAATAATAGATCCATTTCGATTAAAATAGACACTCCGCACACAAATGACGCCAGGTATTTTTTCATCGAAGAAAACGGAATAAAAAGAAGGAAGAAAAACCAGGTACTCCATCTCCCGCCAGGGGGTGGCGTGGACGATGGCAAGTAAAAAAAGGGGTCCCCTTAAAGACAAACGACACCCCTGAAAAACAAGGGGTGCGAGTTCATTTTCGCTGAACTCCAAGTAGCCGTAATTAAGATAATCGAAGTTGGAACCGGACAAAAGTTCGGAATTAAAAAAATTAGACGCCATTCCCTAAAGGAAATCGGACTAGCTTTTCTTTTCCTTTCTTTTCCCTTCTTTGTAAAATTAAGCCATCCGTCTTTATGATACGGACACGTCCCAAATTCCAAAAGGGTTTTGCCCTTTTTGCCTTCCCCGTTCCGAAGTTTGTTAAATTTGTCCTTTTTAATAGCTCTGCTACGGAGCATTTAAGATGGCGAAGAAAGATGATCTTCGTGCCGAAACCGGGCAAACCGAAACATCAAGTCGAAGGCTACCACCGCCCGATCTCGCTATTGGAGTTTCTAGGCAAACTCTTTGAAAAGCCCATAAATAAAAGATTAACCAGAACAACCTCTCCAACTCATAACAGCACGGCATCAGGAGCACGCGAGGAACGGACACCGCGCTTACGATCATAACAGAGAAAATCGCTACGGAAACAGCGCGAGGCAACAGGGTAGATCGAATACTCCGCCATGTTGCTAAAAACAAAACTCACAAGCCAAATGTAAAGCTATTCCCTAGTTCTTTTTAACTTTATTCCATTGCTAATCAAAGAATAGAGTAATGCAGTTAAAGAATAAAGAAGTTAAAAGGAATAGTCTGCAAAAGGACTATCAATAGCCTATACGAGGCAGATCTCTTTCCTTTCACCCAGCATCCTCATCTATAAATTTATCCAATCAATTCTTAAAACTACACAGGGAAGAAACTTCTATCACTGACTAGTGAGCCTATTCTATTCATCTACCACTAGATTTGTAAACCAATTTCTACCACCCTCTTTCCTATTCTTGTCCAACTTAAACCCATTGTTCTTTGTCCTATCCTGTTCACGAAAAATAAGAACCTTTCTCTGTCTCCATTTTAACTTTTTACCTCAATCAAGTCCCCTCGAATTCTTCTCCTTTCTAATGTATGAAGGTTAGTCTCCATAAGGTACAAGTAGAATATTCCTAAGTGTAAATACTGAAGGAAAATATATCTTTAACATCTTGGCCATTGCATCACTTAATTAATTTCCAAATCTCTAATTAACATTTTAATATCCTGAATTAGCTAATTACCATTTTTTATTTTGCTATAAATGCCCTTTTTCCCTAGTTGAATTCGGAAATGTGCCAGGAGATCGATCGTCTCTAAAATCACCACACTTACCTGTAAATTTGGGAATTACACAATACTCCAAAACCAATTTCACTGTGTGACAGAAGAAGAGTATGAGAAATAAAAACTTCAAAAGAGAATGACTCGCAAGTATGTAATGGTCTAGTTTCGGAGAATTACCCTCCATCCTTCGGCTGCACAAAGACAAAATATTGACATTTTCTAAACAGAAAGGAGAGTTTGGCTTCTCCATTCTCCCACGAGATTAACTTTGAAATCTCCTTTCGACAGAATAAAAAAGCTTGGACGTGAATTCAGACAGATCAGAGTTATTTTTTTTTTAATTCGGAGCTAATGTATTTAAGACATGGAGATTTTCTTCTTCAATTTAGGATCACACAAACACTCATATACACACGCTGTCTCGGGCATACATTCTCTCTCTCTCACACACACACATGCGCACAAAGTCAACGGACGAACGAACGTCAAGGTCTCCTTCCTTGATGGGAGGTTTTGACCTGCAGGTGAGCATACTCTCCCATCTCTACCCCCTCCACACATGCTATCGCTCGCACCCACAGAATTTAGCTCCCATAAACTCTTCTCTTTCACACCCAGGGTATAGAAGAAAAATAAAAAGGGTTGTCTCATATTTAAATACGACCCAAATATTCAAGCATTTCAGGAGACGGGGGAGAACGCAACAGACATCAGAGAGGTAAAATCAGAATTCCAATAATTAAATGGGTTTCAGTTCCATAGAAGTTTCCTTTTGTAGAGTTTAAGCAAGAAATTTATGCGGGTAACTAAGGTTGTGACATATTTCAAAGATCTTGGATCAGTCAATATCCCGGTTGTCAGTCCGGAATTTGACCCTTGGTGCCACGCAAAAAAAAACCCGCTGAAAGAGCACAGAGAGCCCCTCCCATCCGCCTCTGTTCACGATGGGTTGCCCCATCGCTGATTGACACAGCGCGAATGTGTAGACCAAAAACGTGTGTGTACGCATATGTGATTATATTATTATCATTTCTTTTTGGTAGGTGCAACAAGACTTCCGACCACCCTGCACATTCACATCTCTCTCTCTCTCGCCCTCAATCCATTACACACTGAGTAAATTAGAAAGGAAAGTGTTATTCTTAAGAACGAATTCCTCGCTCTTTCTTAAATTGGGCCTTTGGCTGCATTCTTCACCAGTTCAACCGCGGCGTTCTTTTTATTTTTCTGCAGGTTACGTAAGGACAGAATAACCCTACTCCAAAGCCAAGTAGGAGGGGGGGTTGTAAAGTAATATAATTAAGGCTTTTACAATGGGGAAACTCCATGGGAGTCCTGAGTCGGTAAGAAGCACATCTAATAATTTATGGGATATTCTAAGTTTATGAGGGAGGGTCGAGGGTCTTACCGTGAACTATTTCGAAACGACAGATGGAAGACTCCGGGAGGGGGGAGGGAGGGAGGGAGGAATTAAGGGCCAAGGTTTATTTGGGCCCCAATAAAAGTTTATAACTCGACGCTGTCTTCCCACAGAAGGACGATTTTTCGACAACGAGTGATCCATTTATCATCACCCTCCATCCCCTCAGTACTCAATTAGGTAATGGGCGGGAGCTCTCAACCCGAACAACTTTTAACCCACACTTATACATCTCACACCCAAAACACAATTACACGTTGTTTACAGGGAAAGATTCAAGAGAGGTGGAGAAGCTCTTCCTGTTCGAAGGGCGAGCTAGTCTACTAAAGCCCACCGCCTTTGAAGCACCCCTTTTCCCCCACAAGTGGTAACAACCCTCAGTTTTATCTGACGCAAACTTGGGAGTTGGGTTGGGAAAGACTCAACCGAAGAAAAAAATACAAAAAGGCAGACGGGCGGGGGGCACGGTACGCGCTCCTGATCGAGAACTATCAACCTCACACTTAGAATGAGGCAATTCTCGGAGATTGATGAGGCAATCAACGAACTTGATAACTACCTAATCAACGCAGATATAGAAATATCTCTAAATCTGCGTATAGATCCACCTCAACATATAGATGGACCGAATACATGAAGGATATATAGCGTGAACTGAAATTATTATAGGAGATAAACACCAGAAACGCATCAATTGACTCGATACAGCGTAAAGATCCATCAGAGAAGAGCTCAACCACTTGATCCTCAAACAACGGTGGAGACGATGTGATCGAAAGCCTGGATCATGATGCATCTCCCAAAGAGATTCGGCAAAATGATCAGCAGTCTCATAGGATCGAGAAAATGAAAATACGAAACAAAAACGGAAACATCGAAACCAAAGGAGTAAATATAGAAACAATGTTCCTAAGTTATTGGGAAAATATATTCAGTATAATTGAAGGAGTAAGATTACGATATAGGATTTAGAAACTAAATCCATAGAGCAGCTGAACAAAAATCCATAAGACGGTACGACAGAGGCGCCGATAGAGCTGAGGAGGAACTACTCGGCGCGCTTCACTGATTCAACCAGAGAGCCCCAGGAGAATCGGCGCTGACAAAGTTAAACTTTGAAAAAGCACCAGCGAATGTCATCGAAGGAATGGGATGAATCTTTAACGACTCTCTTTGAGAAGATCCTCAATAGAAAACTAGTGCCTCACCAGAAGGAGAACTCCCTGTACAATCCTTATCAATTTGACTTCCGGAAAAAGCGAAGTGCGGAGATGGTGAGAAATTACATCACGACAAGTTTTCCCGAGGCCAAAAGAGAGGAAAGTTACGTGGACAAACTCGGTCGGGATGTATCAAAAGCATTTTATAAGATGTGACCAACGGGAATGGAATACAAAATACTGCTGCTCGGACGAAGTTAAACCATAGAAAGAACTCCATGATTATGTCACGGACAGAACAGCGTATATCAGTTTGGGGAGCATGGACAGACAAAAGTTCTCGATTAATGCAGGACTCCCCCAATCTTTACTCAATATACACCGTAGATGTACGAGCCCCTGGTAACCCCACTTGCCTCAACATTCAATTCGCGGATGATTTCAGCCAGATAAAACAGTGCCCTTGGCGTAACCGGCCTATGCAAGCTCGCATGACGGCGGCAGAAATCGAAAGATTAAAAGAGGTCAAATGGAAAATAAGAACTCACCAAGAGAAAATCAAGGTAGTGCCCATTAGAAGGAGAAACCACAGAAACCACTTCTCTGATCGAATTTCGAAAGTCGCGACCACAGTCGGAACTCTATATGTACATGTTCAGAAACCTTTGAGAAGATGGTCAACAATGCACTTCTAAGATCGATGCTGTTCTTACGCCCTTTTGTGCCTCGAGGATACGAAGGAAGTGACTACCGGTCGTGCAAAACAAATGCGTGAGCTAAATTATGTGTACACGCCGTCGATAAATAAGACGCCTAGAAGAGCTGCAGAGAAAGGCGGTGTTAAGATCTCCCCCGGGGACATCCTCCAAGGAAACGCCCGGACAGAGGCTGCTTTCGCAGGCTAGTCGCCAATCAATTTTTGTGCATTCATCCCTAGTAAGTTTGAGGGGGGTGGAAACAACCATTTCCTCTTAGTGTTTGCAATACGTTTGCATTCCCCCTCTTTACTATCACGCCCCAGCAAGGGGGATCTAGGGTATAATGGGCGACTACGTTAGGTTGAAATCTAGAGGATTGTGCCTTTCCTGCCCCAACGCACTCTGGGGGATCTGTGGCTATACATCTTCCGCAAATTTTCACTTCATCTTCGCCTTTTTCTTTACAGATTTCTCCTTGATACGCCCTCGTGGGCGGGTGGGGGGGGGTACGTTTCGGGTGCCCACAAGAAAAAGAAGAGAAAATAAGAGCATAGAAGAATAAAGAGAAGGTAACAGAGGGATGGAAATGTGTAAAAGACATCCCCTGAATGGGGCCAGGGAGGGAAACTCGCAATGTTGGGGTTGGTGAGGCACAATCCCACATATGCCGCCATGCGGGTTGTGGATTTTAGTAAACGACCTCCGACCCCATTCTCCTAAAGCTTCGTTTGGGGCTCGAACCCTTACCCTGAAGATGAGCCAAACCTCTTCTTTCTCCCTTCCCGATAGTCGATGGTAGGCGCTCTGAAAAGGCCAATGGCCTCGAACAGCGCCATACAAACATTCTACTTCTCATTATTAAAACCCAACCTTAGGATCTCCACCAGAAAGTGGTGAGGAAAGGTTCATAAATGGTGAAGTTGAGGAAAGTGGAAATGCGAATTGTATATAGCTCGAGCAGGTTAAAGAGGAGACTACCTATCAGCCTCTTTCATAAATCTATCCAATCGATGTGCTCCTAACGGGGGAGTGAGTATGTACGTGGGAAGTATTTAAAGGGAGTGAGTGAGAAATAAAGACAAAAATGTAAAAAAAAACACCTGCTTTATCACTACGTTACCTTCGGTAGGGCCGCGTGGAGAAGTCTGAAGCTCTTGTCCTTTTCTTCCTATTATTTCTCTTCCCTTCAGCAGCCTTCATCGAGGCTAGTTAAGGTGGAAAACACTCCCGCGCACACTAGCTGAGCCAGATACCGCGTTCTGTGTTCACACACTTGCAGCCTCAACACTTGCGAAAAACACTAACATTTTCCGAATCGAGGCAGGCAATTTACCGCGTAGCGAAATCCGAACACGACTGAAGCAGTCGTGCGAGGGAAACAAAGTTTCCTCTCACACATTTATGAATCAAGATTAAACACAAACCAAATAAAGAAGGAGACAAGATTAATTTAGCGTTAATTGACAAGAGAAAAAATATTTCGAAAGAAGATCGCTTGCGAGAGTGTCAATACAGAAACCACCCCATGGGGCGAAGGCCGGCTAATATATAATCCCCCCAACCCACCAGAGTAGGGGAGGGAAAAGCCTCCAAAATGTGTCCCTCTACCCCCTAAAATCCTAAGTTGGTGTGGGGATGGGGGGACATATGGGTCAGGAATGGCTAATTGGGGCATGGACGTTCCCCCTCATGAGGTTTATGAACCATTTTAATACCATCAAGGAACGAAGCCATCGAAGTAGTAGATAGGGAAGCACGAGCTTAAGAATTATAAGCGAAGATCAGAAGAATGAAAGGAATGCCGCACAATTAAATAAAGGACAAAAATTCAATAAAAACGTGAGGAAGAAATTGAAAGAATTCTCAGAACAAATCTTCATAATCAGAAATGAAGAAAGTGATGATTTCGAATTTAAAATTCATGTGAACTTAATGAAAGGATCGACGAAAGAACTTGTCCAAACAACCAAGTGAACGGCGGGAGGGGGGGGGGGTGAGGTTCAAGGTTGATTGAGGAAACTGACACCACCAGAGGAGGGTTGAGCTAGACACAATACGTGTCAATCAATTTTTTGGTTATATCATACTTAAATATTTTGGTTTTTACGTGTCCTGTTATATTTACAATTGCAACGCACCCCCCCTTCCCTCCCTCCCTGTTTGCCACTAATTTTTCAACTGTGAATTTTGAATTCATAGCCGCCGATTAAGAAATTTTAGGACTTCAATTGTAGCTCCGCCCATTTGGGGCGGGGCATTGCAGAACAACAATGGAGCGCGTAACAACGTGTGACAACGTAAGGGAATTCGAACCCTAAGGTGACGATTTCGAAAAGCGGGGCTTCGACATCCATACCCACACAAAAAGGCCTCTTTGAATCAACCTGGATAAGCGACACTAAACGGAGGAAAGTTACATGATTTTATGGTTTGTTTTTAACTTATTCCTTGGTGGTCGGGGGTGGACTGGTGAGGGTAAGTTTGGACCCCCCGAACTCACAAGGTTTAATTGCTGCACCTCAATAAAAGTTTACAACTTCTTCCTCGGTCAGCCCCTCTCTCTCTCTCTCTGACATAACATACATAATTTCACGGATGACAAAAGCCACAAGGGCCTCGTAACGCCATCCGCATTTGTCAAAACTCGCACACAAAATGCATCCATAGGACTGTGTCGGATCATACATCTACAATATATGATTTGAACCATCCACAAGAATACGTCGAAAACAAAAAGGATCATCATTAAGGATCGTCAAAATCCAAATCACCCATAATATACAATAAATAATAATTTGGTCGGATTTAAATGGATTCTTTAATTTCAAACTCGGTTGGGAGCGAGAAAAATTGCTCCCTAAGAAGGAAAGACCGAGTGTGGAGGAGTGGGCGAGGAGGGACGAAACAAATAGAATAATATTGTAAAATTGAACCGTCCCTCCTCATTAAGTTTATGACGACTGCCTCAGAAGAAAAGAGATGGGCTAGGAAAAAGGAAGGCAGGCCACGGAGTACTGCAAGAAGAGAGGCAACCAATGAAAGCATCCCCACAAGGATCATGAGCCATCTAAATACGAATATAGTCACGTGCGTCATTCACGCGAACGTAGCAAACGCTGCGTTCGCCCAGGCGCTACAACAACAGGGTGTTCCACGACCTCAAATGGCCTCTCAGCTGTAAAGATGGCGGCCCAAAATCCTGAAGGATTCAAGCAAGCATCGCTCGGGTTCAAAGAGAGAGGAAAAGGTCACCAATAAACAAAGGGCTGCAATACAAAACGAACTCTTTACAAAGAGCTTTTGGGAGCAATACTGAAGGCGAATATCGGTAATTATGCCGGCAAACCCCGCGTTGAACCCCACTTGCCCCATACTGTCAAAAAATGGGTATTCCTTTCCTTTAAAAATGACCCATTTCTGGTTGGAATCGAGTGGGGCTCTGCGAACCATAGTTGGTTATTCGCTAAGTGGGGCTCTGCGAACCATAGCTAGTTAATAACTACTGAACTAATCTTAGTAGCATCAATTAATAATTGTCGACGTCCGTCTCGCCAAATTTAACTTTAAAATATCCGATTCGGTGGTAATTTCTAGTCCGATTTCAGTGTTATGGTATTAATTTTTTGAAGATTCAGTTCAGGTATTTGGTGGTAATTCGGTTAAGGTATTATTCGTTTGGGTTATTTATTCGCGGTTGGGTTGGGGCGACTTTGCTCGACTTTTTCGGGAATGTCATTTTAATTTTTATGTAAATTTCATCATCGTGAATGGAGATATCTTTCACGATCTGAAGGAAGATGGTGATTCAGTTTCGAGGCAGGAAAACTTGCCCCCCACCCCCACGATATCGATACGATTTTAGTAAAGTTAAGCAACATGGGAGGTGGTTAGTTGCAAGATGGATGAAAAATAAAGATATCTTAATTGAGAAAAGATCGATGGGAAAATGTCCACAAAAAATATATATAAAAAACACTTCAAATGAAAAGCTATTTCTGAACTTTAGTCAGATCATTATGAAGCAATACATAAAATAAAGAGCGAAAGAAAAGAAGAAGGAATAGAGTAAAGAGCGAAAGAAAAGAAGAAGGAATAGAGTAAAGAGCGAAAGAAAAGGAATAGAGTAAAGAGCGACAGAAAAGAAGAAAGAATAGAGGGAAAAAAATAAGAAAAACGGTGTGCAAAGAGAAAGTCAATACCGAATACGAGGCAGCTCTATCCCCTCCCCCCGGGGGACCAATCTATCGCATGACTAGTGAGCCTCTTCCATTCATCTACCACTTTCTACCAATCTCTTCCTGAACTTAAACCCATTGTCACGTGTCCTATCCTCTTCCCTAAATAGGTTCCTTACCCATGTCTGCCCTATTATACCCACTTCAATCGAGTCCCTTCGAACCATCAATATTTGGTCTTCTCCACAACATACAATTACACTATTCTCAAGTGGAAACACTAAAAGAAAATACTTATTTAAACATCCTAACCATTGCATCACTATCACTCCATCAGTAGTTTTACGTGGGCCTATTTTATCTCTCGTCTTAGTTTTGTTTATCTCCCTTATTATAATCTTTTAACCACTTCAATCAATTACTCTCTTCTTTTTAACTTATGAAGATTTAGTCTCCCAAGCCTGAACCCATGAATCATCTTAGTCACCCTTTTTTGCACAACAACATCCATCCTATAATTGGGTGAGCAAAATTGCACCTCATAATCAAGACGAGGCCTACCTAATGCCACAGTCGTATTATAAGTATTAATCTACAGCATCGTCCTAAAGTCTTGACGACCCTCTTTTTAATTTTATATTTTTCACGTGTTTCATATTATTATATTTGGTTTTATTGAAAGTGAAACCAGTAGATGCGTTTGTTATTATTATATTGTTCTTGCTTCATTTTCGGTAGCGGTGACAAGACTTTTAGACCACCCTGTACATATCTCGCGAACGGTCAAGTTCAGGCAAAACAAATTCTTTTTCGCTACCCTTTCAATACCCCGAACGCACGTAAATACCCCTATTTCAATTTTCCCCACCACGCGTTCATCTATTTGGACAATCTCATTTCCACCAACCTTGGGTTGGCTTCTAAGCGAAACTTCTCAAACTTGTGAACGCATCGACTTCGGGTCGAACGAATACTTGTAAACCGATATCGAATTGCGTTTGGGATAATAATAACACGTTACCCCCACCGTATGACTTCACTTAAAAGGCGGCTGTTGCTTCCTTCGACCAGCATTGCTTGAGGAGAGTCAAATAATCTTACCACAGGACACACCAACGCGTACACGTGTGAATGCCTTCACCCGCATGTTAGCCGTTGGGGGATGGGGCAGAGTGGGGGGCTTGGGCTTATACAGGCGTATGGAATTAGAGTAGGCCGACTTTTACAGGTGGGCGGAAGGGCAAAGGTTAATTAAGGCAGGAAAAATCATGCCGTTGAATGCGAGAACAAACCAGTAGACCAAACTTAGTTTAAGTTCTCTAGATAAAAAGGGAGAAAGTAAAAACAATCGAAAGCATCATCTAACTCATAAAACTACAATTAAAAATTCAAAATTAAACGAGCATTAATAGGTGCACATAGCCCCCTACAAAAAAAAACAGGCTTTAATGAGGTAGGCCCTGTATGATGGAGTCATGAAGGAGAACAGTATTTCTGGAGGCATCAGAAATGGAGACGGAAGAGGAAATGATAATAAGGGGACAAATGAACGAATAATGGGGTAAACTTATACAGGCAAGGACTGAACAAGAAGAAATAGGTGGGAATGATGAGTTAATTAATTTAATACAGGAAGCAGAAGACCGATGGATGAGAGTGATTAAGGAAGATAGAATATGGGATGACAAAAATGAAAATGCACAAGGCAATGAATGAGGAAGGGATAATTTGAGTATTTTTGAAGTATGGGGGAAAGGATGTGGAAGTTACTGGCAATCTTATTTAATAACATGGTGATGTGTAGCCGAGACATGGCAGTGAAGCAGGATCAACATGATTTTTAAAGGTGGGGGAAAAGACAAGAAGCAGATGGGTAATTACAGGCCAGTAGATACAATGAGTGTGGTCGGGAAGATGTTCAGCAGCAGAATGAGGTTGAAGGAATGGGGATAAGAGGAGAATATACTTGGGGCTGAACGAAATGGATTTAGAGGTATTATGTACACCCTGTAGATCCACCAAAGTGTAAGAAAGAGTGAGTAAACAAGGTGGAGTGCTATAAGTGGGCTTTCTATAGAAAGCCTTTGATCGAGAGGATAGAGATAAATTGTTTGGGAAATTTAGAGAATAGGAGATAGACCCAGACATATTTAAGGCTATGGAAGAATAACAAAGTGAAAGGAATTGGATGGATGAGGGAGGATAGAGGGGTCAGACACGGATCTATCATGTCTTCTAGCTTTTTCATTTTTGTAAAATGCAAATTAATGGTAATGGGGAAGGTAGAAACGAGGAAGGATGGATAATGGCATCCTAAAAGTGGTGAAGGAGTATAAATACCCAAGTTTGAAAGCGAAAAGATGTTTTGAAAAGTATAAGACAGAATTAGATGTGTAGGCTAGGAATGGTGGCTAGTGTGCGAAACCTGGTATAAAAGTCCAAGCTGAAAAACTCAAAAATAAAGTGGTAACAATAGCACTAGGAGCCAATTTCTACGTAGCAGTGAAAGCGTTAAGAGGAGAAATGGGGTGGATTAAGTATGAAAAGCGAATTGCAAAGATGAAAACAAGTTATGAACCGAGGCTGCAAGAGATAGGATGGGGACATCGACTTGTATGGTGTCAATAATGCATCCCAGAGTAAAATTGTAATGAAAGTGAAGCTCCGGATGAACTGGGAGGAGGAATCAAAGCAGTAAACAAGATCAAATAGACAATAAAAAGAACGGCTTCAAAAGCCAAAAGAAGGAGATGCTAAAAATAGCTCAAAAACTTAACTTATTGAATTAAAGCAAAAAGCTGTAACAAGGTAATGATAGGGAAACATTTTGGAAAAATATAGCATTACCACCAGTATTGTATGGTACAAATATTATAGATCTAACTGAAACAGATAGAAATAAGCTACAAAGATATGCAAATGCAGTAGATAGAAACATATTAGGAGCAGCTAATTAAGGAGCACCCCAAATTAAGATCAGAGAGAGGAGGAGCTTCCATGATGGAAGAAAGAATAAGGAATGGCAAAATGAATTATGTAAAGAGTATATATGAAAGAGACAATGATTTACTAAAAGACATATATAAAAACAAGAAGAATAAGTGGTCAAAATGGACGACTAATTATTTGAAAGAATTAAAAATAGATCAGAATTCAAAATGAATAAAAATGAGCTAAAAATAAAATTAAGAGGATGGGATAAGGAACAATGGATAAAAGAAATAGAAGAAAAAGTAGCCTATGTATATATAGAAAGTATAAGAAAGATATAAAAGAAGAAAAATATATTACTGTTTAAAGCAAGAATAAATACTTTGTTATTAATGGACAGAAACAGATTTAATAATCAGAAAACTAATTGTCCATTATGCAACCACGAACTGGAGGACCTTTTACACTATTATCTATTGCCCAGAGTTGGATTATGCAAGAAGAATTATTAAAAAATGAAGAAAACGATAATGATAAAATAGTGGGTACATTTCTATTTGAGGAGTATGACCAAGAAGCCAAAAAAATGAATTATATAAACTATGGAAAATGAGTGAAAAAAATTAAAGAAATAAAGGAATAGCTTAAATACCCAATTATGATTAAAGTGTAAAAGAGAATGTGAACACAATAATACATTAGTTTACATGTCCAACTAAATTAAAATTGAATCTGTACAAGTTGAAAGGAATAATAATCTCAGCAGCTGATTTAAACATGTATAGTAGAAATATGAGACAAGATATTTATATAGAATTAAGTCACATATTGAATAAAGAAGAAGAGATCTCTGTGGATCAATATCATTTTTAAATACGATCCATTCAATATTGAGTTATGACAAGGGCCGTGGCCCATTCTTTGCTAATTCTATGGGCTGTGCTGCTAATAAAAGAGAACTCGTTGAGAAGAGGATTCTCAAACAAATCAAACAGTGGCAGAGGTGGAGGAGTCAAGTTGATAGAAAGTATGGCTAATTATTTGATAAAGATCTCAACTCGATTTTGAAAGTAAAAAATATATTTGATGTTTTATTTAAATTTGACCATATTTTTTGTGCAAATGTATAAAAGTATTTTTAATAGTCTTTGGTTGATGGACAAATGTACCACTAAAATGTATTGTATACTAGTACCTAACTAACTTAACCTTAAGGAACCTGGCAAAGTGTACCGTCGTATTAATGCATCTCCCGAATAACTCAATAGCGGAAGGGTTTACGGGCCCGGATCCCATTTAACCCTTCAAAACCTTCTTAATTTCACGCAGGGAATGCTGCTCTCTGGCAAGCTGTTATCCACCAACAGTCAGAATATGAACACCACCTAATTAACCAACGCAGAGCTAAACCCAAACTCTTCCACTCATATCAGGAACAATAAAACTACACGCCCTTCTGCCCCCCCACCCCTGTTAACGAGCCCTGTGATGATTCTTACCTAATGACAACTAAATTTGTCGAAGCATTCGCCACAGTTTTCACCAGTGAAGACCCAATGGACCCTATGCCCCACCAACAAACTCCACATCAAATTTCTGATACAGACCTCACCATTGACGATGTCAAGACACATCTAACCACTGACTGCGCCATGGGCCCCGATAATTTACATCCCTTGTTTCGGAAGAATTGCTCCTCATCATTAGCCGACTATCCATTCTACCTGATCTTTCAAAAATCCCTAACTTCCGGCCCTGTCCCCAGTGCATGGAAACATTCCAATGCCACACCAATATTCAAGAAAGGTTCTCGGATTGACCCCCTAAATTAACCCTCCGATCCATGTCACCTACCAAATTGACGGGGACGACTTGCTTAGCGTGGTTGATTGCCACAAGGTGGACTCCAAACTAACGTTTTATTCTCACATCAGAGAAACTGCTAACAAAGAGGGTGGAGTGGCTTCAAACCTTCTCAAGTCCACAGTCTGCCGCACACCTACGTTTATGAATACACTATTCATCTCCGCTATCAGACTAGTAATAGACTATGCCTGAGTCATCTGGAATACAGGTTTCATCGGAGATCTTCACTTGCTTGAATCTGTACAAAGACGATGAACCAAGCAAACATCCAACCTCCCAAACTTACCCTACCCAGACTGACTGACTAACCTAAATCATTTTTCAATTAAAGGCCGGCTCTTGAGGACCGACCTAATCCAATGCTTTAAAATATTTAATAACTTGTCCCCATTCAACCTCATGACTTATGGCTCCTCATCAGGGAATAAGAGGCCATCCTTATAAAATATATGTCCCTCACGCGGCCACTGAGGCAAGGAAGAGATTTTTCTGACACGGTCATAAAAAACATGGAATGCCCTCCCCAGTGATGTTGTCACCTCAACATCTCTCAATATCTTCAAAACCAAGCTCTCACAACATCTACACAACACAGTCTTCAACCCCTAAAACACTCATCCCCAGTCCTACCACCGCCCCTCACCCCCACCCTAGCCAATAGCCTAATTTATGTACTAATGAATGATCAACATTGATTGTCAAAAGGACTAGCGATCACATGGAAACTATAAATAAACAACTCATTGCTGGACACAATATACCAGTCAATAAGGTGCTTTTTATAGTATATTCCAAAGTAAATCTGACTGGGGTGTCCAATTTAATATACTGGGCTGCCTAGTCGATAGCGCCATGCACTGCCATTGGGTAGCCCTACCAGGTGAGTAAACCAGGTGAGAATCCAAAACAAATTCTCTTTAGGTACTCTTTCTTCAATGCTCGAAATGCCCAAACACACGTCACTGCCCAACATTTTTATATTTAGATACTTGCTTTCAGCAATAATCTCATCTCCACCAAGCTTGGGGTGGTTTCTAAGCGAAAAACTGGTTCACAAATCAAAAATGCGTGGGATATGTGGGGTCAGGTCACAGTGGAGGGACGTTATCAGTGGCGTACCTCAGGGATCAGTTCTAGGCCCATTATTATTTCTAGTTCTATATAAATGATCTTCGGGAGGCTGGAAATAACAGTATCATTTTTTAGCTGATGACACAAAACTGTAGTAAATGAAGTTGAAGCGAAGTTGAAGTGCAGAACGACTTAAATAAGGTTGGGCTCAAAAGAGGCGAATTAATTTCAACCATAACAACTGTACAGATATTAACATAAGAAGGAGATAAAGGATAATTTAGCGATGAAATGGATGGGTATTGCCCGAATGGAGTAGAGGATGTGAAGAACATAGGAGTAGAAGATCGGTCATTGAGGTTCTCTAAGCATTGTATTGAGGCAGAAAATAGAGTGATGGGTTTCATTAAGAGGAATGTTACTTATAAAAGTAAGGAAGCTTATCCTTAAACTGTATAACTTGTATTTCAGACCACAACTGTATGCAAACATGGTTCCCATACTTAGCTATCAACCAGTAGAGTCAGTGCAAAGGAAGGCAACAAAGCTGGTACTCCCCTGAACCACCTTGAATAGGTTGACGGTGCATAAATATGTTCTTATTTTTGTATTCATGTAAATAAAATGGGAAAAAATGGAAAATGCTTTCCACTTACTTTATTGTGTTGGGTATCGCTCGGAAATAGCGGCGAGGAGGTATCTTTCTTTAATTCCCATTTGGTTTTAAATAATGGCGATTGCTCTCGGGGGACTCGGAATCACGTTTTGTTTTAGCACCTTTAAAAGCAAAATTATCTTGGATCGCTAACGCTTGACCGCACTCTTCACAATTAATTTGAACTTTAATTAATTTAGGATCGGCTAAAAATGTATCGACAGAACCACTTTTACCACAGGAGATAACTAAGAGTCAATGGAGATCAAATCAATTTGGAACTACCAGTCAGTAGCTAGCTCCGCCCATTTGGGGCGGACCCATCTTAATACCTCCAGACCCCGTTTTCCCCACTACAAGAAGCAATGAGGAACCGCTTAGGAGCTATTAAGATAACAATAAAGAATATATATATATATAAAATAAAATAAAATAAATATATATATATATATATATATATATATATATATATATATATATATATATATATATATAAAATATATATATATATATATATATATAAAATATATATATATATATATATATATATATATATATATATATATATATATATATATATATATATATATATATATATATATATAAATATATATATATATATATATATATATATATATATATATATATATATATATATATATATATATATAGCAGATAAGAAACTTGAAAGGCTTGAATGCCACGATGGAGGAAAGATCAAATATATTTATCTATTTATGTATAAAAAAAATTAAAAACCCTAAAAAAAATAATAAATAAAAAAACAACCCCTTTAAAAAATACCAATCCCCCTGATTTTCTTAAGGGGAGGGGGTTAAGAATTTATAAACCCGCGTGGAAGAAGCTCAGCATGGGTTTATAAGAGGTACCTCGTGTTTAACAAATTTATGGCTTATGTTCCTAAACAATTAGATAAAGGAGAGAATGTTGATGTAATTTACTTAGCTGGGCGAATTTTTCGTATACTGTAGCACTGCCTTACTACCTCCTGAAGAGCGTTGTTATTCACGCGTGCATAAAGAAAGAGACTTTTGAGCCTTCGCCATCTAAGAACGCGACTCTGTCCTGGGTGTCTTTAGGAGCCCAGTCGAACTGCAAAAGATTTCATATATCTTTTTCGCTGCGAAGTAGAGGAAAAATGATGGGCTAAATACCCTCGTTGCTCCCGTCCAACGACCTGCGTGTGAACCTGCTCGGATGACTGCCCTTCATTAATTTCGTCTTAACTATGTCGGCCACTTGGTCTGGCATAATTAAGGGCTTGCGTGGAAACTGGTTTGAGGCCTATCCCACAGGAGAAGCACAAGTCAGAAATTCTCTCGAATTTGGGGCAAAACTGCGAGTCCCGGACGGAGGAGAAATCCTCATCGCCCGGGGGACCCGGCCAGAATCATAGAGGGAGTTACACCCGTCTCTATGTAGTTGGATGCAGTTTTGGCGTACGTACCCGTGAGGGGGTGGCACAAACTTAGCGGTCGTTGATTCGGCCGCTATGCATTAAGTCCACCAAGCTCAACCCTCTGAGGTCCCCACTCGAGAACCATCCCCCATCCATCCTCCCCCCTCATCCCGGCACCATCCGAGCGAGGAAACAACAGGAAACCGGACGGGAGCACTTTCTCTCGCGTCGTTTCAAAACCAACCCTTAACTTTACTCCTTTTTCACAAATCACTTTTTTCATATACAAAATTTTCACATATCATTTTCACACATAAAAAATAAATCAAGAAAGAAGAGTGAAGAGAGAAGACGTCGGCGACGATGGAGGCCCTCCCTAAGAGGGTCCCCCTACGGACCTTACCTGGAAAGAAGACCCCCGAGAAAAAGACTGTTTGCGAATCCTTATTCGCAAACTTAAGGATTGCTCTCATAAAACTAATCGACATTCCCAACGGTTTCATCGCCATGTGCGGTGAAACCAAGGACATCGACCGGCTCCTTTCTGACGAAGGGGCCGAAGTCCTCAAGGAAATGGGCCTGGAGGCCAAAACCCCACCAGCAATCTCGGCAAATAGAAGCATCATTTGCCGTAAAGTAGAGAGCTGGGTTGGCGAAAACTCACCCGCTGACATAAAAATGGAAATCGAGAGGAACCACAGTTGGGCGAAAATTAGGGAAGTGATCAAATTCAGAGATCACACCCACGTTTTCAAAATCACCTTTAACACGACAGAAATGGCCCACAAGGCGGCAACCGAGGGACTCCTCATTTTTAATATGAGGATCCCTGGATCGAACATCGAGCACGAAAAATATGTCAATATTCAAATGTGCTTCGTTTGTTATGCCCTCGAAGAGCATACAACCGCAAATTGTCCCCAAAAAGGAACAACCTGGTGCAGTGAATGTGCCACGCAGGGTCATCGCTATGACGCCTGCAAAACCACCGAAAAGAAATGCATGAACTGTAAGGGGCCCCATCGAACGATGGCCCTGAACTGCCCAAGGAGAAAGGAGATAATTAAAAGAAAAGAAGAGGAAGAGAAAAAGAAAAAGACTCAAACCTACGCGAGCACCGTAAAGAAAAGTGAAGGGATGGCCTCAACATTGGCAACCCCCTCACCCGTGATCTTCACAAGTGACCTTAGTGCGAAGATCTTAATTTGCATTACCCATGCAAATGTGGCAAATGCGGTCAAACCCGGATGCTACAACCGGGTACTGAACGCACTGCTAAAGGCAAACAACCTCCCTTCTATCATTGTTCCTGATGACCCGGAATGCTCTAAGGCATTCAAGGATAGTGTCATCGGAAACAATAGCACCGAAGCAAAAGCCACGGGACTTAAAGACATAATTGAATCTCCCCCGTCGGATGATTCAGAAGATGAAGCGAATGAAGAAGATGATACCACTTCTTCGGATAGTGACGAGGGCCCATGCACTCGCACTAGGGCAACAAAGAGTCAGTCCAAGACTCCCAGCCCTCCCCCGAAGAAGGTAAAGCCTGGGCACCCCAGACCCGCCCCACAGGCCCCCAAGAGTAAGAAAAAGAAGAAACACAGATAACTCATCTTACCATGGAGCGGAACTCACTAAGAATTCTGGAAATAAACACCAATGGCTGGACAAACAAAAGAACTCTCTACGGGAATGTGTTCAGGGAAATAGATGCAGATGTCATCTTGATTTCTGAACATGGGGTTGACACTCGTACTTCTGAAATTAAGATCTGGAACTACGACGTGTTAATCACGAATTACTCTCAAGAGCGGTACGACGGTGCCGCCATCGCCATCAAAAGAGGGATCAAGTATAAACCCATAAGAAACTTGGAGGAATCCTATCTTGCAATAGAGGTCGAACTCGATATAGGAAAGCTGGTCATCGCCACCGGGTACCAGCCGCCGAGACGAGAATATTTGCCAATCCATTCTCTCTCTGGCCTATTTGGCAGAAGGACCCCCACCATATTAATGGGGGACCTTAATGCCAGATGTCGGGATTCTGGGTACAGGACCTTCAATGGCAATGGAAGGTGCCTGGATACTATGATGGACCGGAACATGGTCCATAGAATAGGCCCGGACTTCCCAACCTATACTCGAGGAAGAAGTGCCACAAAACCAGACATTTGTCTGGCTAATCGTCAGCTACCGTTCAATTACTACATGGAACCAGTCCAGGTGCCATGTAGTGATCATATAGGGATCCTACTCACCATCAATAGGAACCCTATACAAGTCCCAGCTCCAGTCAGAAAAGACTACAGGAGAGCCGACTGGGCACGGTACGCTGGTCTCCTCGAGGCCTATCGCCCACCAGATCTGGACGAGGCAATTCTCGAGGAGATAGACGAGGCACTCGACGACCTCAACGAACATCTCATTATTGCAGATAGGGCTTGCATCCCCAAAACCCAGTTTAAAACCATCTCCTCATACAGGTGGACTGGGTATATGAAAGAACTCTATAGAGAATTGAGAGTTATGTACGAGTTAAACATAACAAATGCAACGTTTGACTCGCTACAACGAAGTAGAGAGATCAAGGAAGAGCTCAACCAGTTGATCCTCGAACAACAACAGAGACAATGGGACGATGCGATCGAGAACCTCGATCAAGATGCATCCCCCAAGGACTTTTGGAAGAAAGTCAAAAGTCTCAGAGGATCATCTGGAAAAAAGAAGAAAATGGAAATCCAAAAAGAAGATGGATCCATTGAGACTGCAGATAACATCATCGAAGAGATATTCCGGCGTTATTGGGAAAAAATCTTCAGCATATCGGAAGATGAAAACGAAGATTTCGATATAGAGTTCGAAAATAACATCGTAGACGAGCTTAACACGGTAATACATCGAACGCATCCTCATCACCAGGTGGATAGACTGCGTGACGGAGACGCCGAGATCACAGAAGAAGAGATCCTTGGCGCACTCCGCTCATTCCGACAGAAAGCCCCAGGCCAATCGGGGCTTACGAAGCTTAACTTCGAAAAGGCACCAGCCAACGTCATCGAAGGAATGAGACGAATTTTTAACGCATGTCTGAATACAGGGTACTTTCCAGATGCTTACAAAACGGCAAAAATGATCTTTTTGCCCAAGCATGGAAAGGACCCTACGTTGAGAGAGAGCTACCGCCCAATTTCACTCCTGGAATTTGGCGGGAAACTCTTTGAGAAGATCCTCAATGGAAGACTGGTGTCTCACCTGGAAGAAAACTCCCTCTACAACCCTTGCCAATTCGGGTTTAGAAAGAAGCGAAGTACGGAAATGGCAATTAATGTCATAACGGAAAAGCTTTCCCAAGCCAAACGGGACAGGAGTTATGTGGATATCGTTTGTCGGGATGTGTCAAAGGCGTTTGATAAGGTGTGGCAGCGGGGCATGCAGTATAAGATCTTAAGGCTGGGTCTAAGTGAAAACTTAGAAAGAACTCTCTGTGACTATGTCATGGAGAGAGCGGCGTATGTCAGTCTAGGGTGCACGGACGGACCAAAGTTTCCGCTCACTGCGGGCCTCCCGCAGGGGGGGTGTCTGTCCCCCACCCTTTACTCGATATACACCGCGGACGTCCCAGACCCTGTGTACCCCAATTCCCTCAATATTCAATACGCCAATGATTTCAACCAGATAATCGTATCTCCATGGAGGCATGCGCCGTGGCAAGCTCGCATGACAGCGATGGAAATCGCGAACCTGAACAACTACGAGGCTCAGTGGAAAATAAGAACAAACCAGGAGAAATTCAAGGTGGTCCCCATTGGACGCACCTCAAGGGCAGACGTGCGTGTGGGGGATACGCGATACCCCTACACCAACGAATGCAATGTACTCGGTATGAAAATCACCTCTACCGGGTACAAAAAGCACGTCGAAGAAAGAATTTCTCGAGCCTCGTCCGCTGTCAGAACTCTATACCGCTTCAGAAATCTACGTGAAAGCAACAAGAAGAAGATCTACAATGCCCTTGTAAGATCTACGTTGCTTTACCCCGCCTCCACCCTCTCATGTGTCTCAAAAACACAAAAGAGGCGTCTTCAAGTAGTGCAAAATAAATGCATGTACCTAATAACGGGTACACGCAGGCATGAAAGAAGACGGCAAGAAGACCTGCACAGAGAGGCGGGGATAATTCCCATTAACAAGGTCATAGAAGAACGGACCCGGAAAATGCAGGATCTGGTTAATCGTGAACTGAGTGATGAAATCACCCAGATGATTAACCAGAACAGAAGAGCTGAATGTCCCCCCAGATTCCCCAGCTCCGCCAACCGAGTGGCTGGCGGAGATGAAGTGCCGTTCTATGCGTGAAATGAGATAAAGGAATACCTGTGAAAACAACATCAATCACAAGAATAAAGAAATTACTCGAAACCCTACTATGACAAGATACCAATAATGACAACTTTACCAAGAAAATGAAAATGAAAATCCAACGATTACGAAGAGAACTTCGAAAGAAGTAATCTACAAAAGAAGAGAGAAGAAAGAAGAAAGAAGAAACAATTATACTACTAAAATACACATACAATAAAACAATACAAATGCACGCACTTAAATATACTAAAAACATGTACAAAACAGGCAATGCACAACACAAACCATGAAAATACTAAAGCTGCTGAGACAAATGGCTTGAACGCCATAATAGTTATAATTTTATAATTTTATAAACTTATAATTATTACCAAAAACCCAAAACAACAAAAATGAACTCACACAAGCAAGAAAATAATAAAAGTGATAAGTCTGATCACCAGACCCTAGGCATCTCTTTGCACCTCTTCCACACTTTTTTTTCTCTCTTCTCCACTTGTCTATTTTCTCTGTCCCCCCCCACACCCTATCGTCTCCCCTCACGTGCTCTCGCACTTACACACAAAGTCAAAATCAAATTTACTTAGATTTTAGCAAAGCTTTTGATAAGGTTCCACGTCGGAGACGAGTTCACAAATTACAAATGCATGGTAAAGTTTTGAATTGGATGGCTGAAAGACAGGAAACAGAGTTGTGCTGAATGGGGTGAGGTGGCAGTGGGGGGGCGTTATCAGTGGCGTACCTCAGGGACCCGTTCTAGGCCCTTTATTATTCATAGTTTATATAAATGATCTTGATGAGGCTGCAAATAGCAAAGTGTCATTTTTTGCTGAGGATACTAAATTGGCAGCTGTAGTCAAAGAAGTGGACGGTAGCTTTAAAGTTCAGAGTGACTTGAATAAGTTATTAGCTTGGGCTCAGAAGTGGCAGATGACTTTTAACTTTAAAAAATGCAAAGTTATTAACATGGGAAGGGATAATAGGGAATTTAGCTATGAAATGGATGGGCATTGGCTGAATTCAGTTGAGGATGAGAAAGACTTGGGTGTAGTAGTAGATAGGTCACTGAAGTCTTCAAAGCAGTTTATTGAGGCAAAAAATAAAGCAAATAGGGTGCTAGGATACATTAACAGGAATGAATTAAAGGGAGGCCCAGCCCGGATTTGCGAATTTTACGCGCCAAGTAGTTTCCTCCTTTTATAAACGTCCATTCATTTAAAACTATTTTCCATTAGACGTCAACCCGCCCGTTGTGTAATGTTAATCCACGTCAGTTGTGGATAATCACCGGATGGAGGCCTATATCGTGCTGAACCCCCCTTGCCCCAGGATGATAAACTAAAATATGATTTTCCTTACCTTCAAAAATGACATTGGTTGTAATCAAGTGGGGCTCTCCGAACCATACCTGGTTATTCACTAAATGGGGCTCTCCGAACCATAGCTGGTCAGTTGCGGGATACTCGTAATTAATTAAAAAACCAAACGCTGCGATCCATTAAATTTTATGTTATTTGTTTAACGCATTTATTTATTACTTATCTAATTTAATCCAGGAACGGAGCCATGCGGGCAGGGGCTAGGAGACTGACCACCCTCCCCTAAAATTCAGACCCTTATATGTTTCTAAACTGTCTTTTTCTTCTTTACCATTCATTCCCTGTGGCACCCACGGGGGTGCATAGGGCCTCAATGAACTCACGCCACCCCACTCTATCTTGAGCTAATGCGTCAAGATCTTCCCAACAATCATCTCCTGCTACCCGCCTCATAGGCCTTATCCGAGTCTCCCTAGGACTACCTCTACCTCTTCTACCAGGGGCCACCAACCCTGGTGTATCCCGAACTATACCCACCATTTAACTCCCAATAGTCGTCGCAGAGCCTCATTTTCAAATGCCAATAGTTTTCTATCTGTAGTCACAGTTCTGCACCAAGATTCGTGTCCATAAATTATTCCAAACATTCTTAGGCATTTCCATTGCCTGACGGGCTCGTCTTAGCCTTTACTCAAACTCCGAATTTAGAGAACCATTCCTTACTAAATAAGTACCTAAATATTTGAACCTATCAACTTGCTTTATAGCAATTCCTTCTACCGAGCAATTCTGCGCATTTTCTATATTCATATTTATGATTTCAGTTTTTTTGCCATTAATAACCAAACCAACCTTTCGTCCTCCCCAAACTAAACAGTCCAGCCCTCTTTGTATCTCTTCTGGCCCATTACAAATAAGAACTATTTCATCAGCGGAATCGACGTCCACAAGTTTCCCATTTTCTCCCCAGTCTATACCAGCATCAGTTTCTGCTTTTACCTTTTTCATGATGTAATCAATAACTAATATCAGAGGTGACAGAATGCCACCCTGTAGCACCCCAGACTTTACTTCAAAAGGATCAGCCAAACAGCCGTCAACCATCACTTTACAAGTTGTGCTCTCGCGCATATTCAAAATGACCCTATCAAACTCTTCCGGTATTCCATAATGCCGCATGATCTTACCCATGCCATTTCTCGAAATTCCTTCGAATGCCTTTTCAAAATCAACAAAGCAGAGGCTTAAAGGAACTTCCATTTCATTTGCTGCATCAAATGTCTAACAATCTGGTCATTGCACCCACGCCTCTTCCTAAACCCAGCCTCTTCATCTCTTAGAATGCCATCAACCATCGGCTCCAACCTATTCAATAATATTCTACTGAAAATTTTCAAAGCTATCGGTGACAAAGTGATTCGTCTCCAGTTACCACACAGATCTCCTTTTTTCGGAACTTTAACTAATACTTCCTTCTTCCACCCTGATGGTACCATCCCCGTCATCTCATTGAATAACTCTCTCATAACATATACCAATCCATCCTCTTCCACTTTAAACATTTCAGGAAATAAACCATCCTCTCCCCGAGTCTTATAATTCTTCACTCGTTCCAATGCTTTTACCACTTGTTCAAGCTTAATCTCTCCCGTATCTATATTTCTTCTTCTTTATTTAACCTCAAATATCTTTATCTATTTTCTTGATAATACAGAGATGCAAGAAGCAAATAGACCCCCCGATAATTACTGAAATACCTTTATTCGTATTTCTAAGAATGAAATACATTTTGTACCATGAAAGGATACCATCAATACTCTATGGACTTTCTTTTAGCGGCTCAGAGAACTCCAATTGGCTTCGGCATAAATATAAGTTGTGAGATTTGAGCAGGTCGTCGATCATGTTTGGCGGCGTGCAACATTCAGCACTTCTGGCCCTTACACTCCGGAAATCCTTGACGCCACCGTCTTCTTTCAGCACACGAGGTTGCTTGCATTCGGCCGCAGAAACAAACAAACAAGCACAAATCCACACCACTGTTCCGACAGATGTTAACTACTGCAGCATAACTTCTTAGAGGAGGGGGGGGGGGAGAACCGGCGCAAAGAAAGGAAATAGGGGAGGAGGGGCGAACAAACCCCTCAAATTTGGGGATTTATTTAGAAAAAAAAATAGAAGTATAGAGATCACCCCCCGCCCCCCCTACAGTTGACGTTGGTTCTCGCTACCCGAGTGATGTGGCGCTGGATTTATGACGTCAAGAAGGGGGCGAGTCCCAACGAGCGGTGCGGATTTACGGGGTAGGTGGTTTCAAACGCCTCACAACACCGCTGTCATTTCCTTCCCCGTCCCACATACCCATCTCCTTTCTAGCGCTCCTCATGGATGGGGTACTGATACCCACGACATGGATGGCGTGCCCCCTCCCCCATACATGCCTATATCATCTCGATCACTCCCCTACACCTAAAATCTGGATGAATAGCGAACCCTACTGGCCCCAACGCCACCGGTAGTCTCAAACTGATTTATTGATTCTAGGCATCTCCCCATTACCCTCCCCCCTCCGCACTCCCTCACTTAGCAGGCTATTCGCCGACTAGCATCCATCTAATCATCCTTGACCAGGACATGGTGAGGACAGAGGGGCATAATCCCCTCTGTGCACGAAATGACGACATAGGGTCGGGGCCACCTCCGGCACTGAAATCAATAAGCGATCGTACAATGACCCCCGATCCAAAAGGTCAACGGGTCAAGGAGTAAGAGAGAAATCGGTGAGGTTAAGTTAGGGAAAAGCTCGCCACCTCCAAGAGGGGGAAGGGGGGTTGTGAACCGCCACCCGATTACAGACGCGGCGGCATAAAAGCCTAAGGTAGCCTAGGGCGAGCGGGAAAAGAAACAGGGCTTAAACAAATTATAATCTATCGATTCGATAGATAATGCTAACAATGACCGTGTCGTTCTATTTGGAAATAAAATAGACTCGCTCTTCTCTCCTTTGCTCTAACTACCATCTTTTGTAGGTCTGTTTGTCTGTCTATTTTTATCAAATGGGACTTCAAGATTTCATTTTGCGGCGCTGCCGGTTTTACAACCGTTTCATTTAAACTTGGCCCCAGACAAAAGATGTTTTTAAAGAGTACTAATGTAATTTATTTCTAAAGAGTACTGATATATCAGGTGATTTTAAAGTAGTGATCTATAGTATGTTGTCAAGAGTACTAATGTGAGGTGATTTTAATCTTTATACGTCAATAAATAAATGTTTTGTTTCATTGTTTAGGATACTTTTTTCCTAAGGTAAAGCGATGACCAACGAGGGTAACATCCGCGGATGTTTTAAATGAAACCGTAAAGAAAATGATGAATTAAGGATGTGTGGAAGGCATGAACAAAGCCGTCTTATGGTAGGCCCACCGCGAACCTTCCATGAAGGAATTCGCCGTTGATATATAGTCGGCATACGCCCTTTGATCCTCGCATGTCATCCGCTGAGGGATCAAACCTAAGGAATCCATTTCCCATATAGTATTTATATCATCCCTCGGGGAAATAATAGCATTTACGCCTCCCAACTCATACAATTCATCTACAGTTGCCATTAGTTTTTAGATTGGTTGAAATAGTTTGGGCAGAAGGTAAGAAGACCCCCGAGGGCATGGTACCAACTGTGAATTCGAAATAGTGGTTCCACATTTCTCCTTTACACCTTTAATGAATTTAAAGTAAGAATCAGCCCCTATTAGGATAGAAATATCCTTAATGGTTTCGTCATTGGATGGATCGGCCAGTTTTAGGTTCAACACTGCAAGCCTATTTTTCGCCTTATTCCTGGCATATGATTGGGTAAATATTCTACAACGAGTGCTTTGATAACAATAGATTTATGTTTAGTATTGACTTTAAATGACGCTTCGCCATATATTTTGTGTACTCCTTTGTTTCCAAAACCGCCTAGAATAATGTATCGAGTTGATTGCAAACTTTAGTTCAAGATAGCTGGAATCCTTGAATTGGCGTGGGCGGCCTGTTACTAAAACAAACCTAACCTAACTTCACCTCACCTCACAAAATTTAATCAAACCTAACCGAACCTAAATCAACCTAGCCTGACCTAACCTCCAAAATCCTAACTTAACTTAACGCAAATAATTTCTCCAAAGCAAGAAATACATTCTGGGGGAATCAGAGTAAGAAGCATCACTGATGGTGAAATCCCCCCCCCAAAAAAAAAGATCGGAGAACATGAGTCGATCAAACCCAAACGATCCGAATTTTTGCTCGAATTAAAAAGCGAGAAACCAACGAGGGCATTTCCCACAATGGTTTGCAAGGCGAGATCTGTAGAGAAAGTGACGAAGATGGAAGAAGTGAAAATATGAAGGATACAGCCGCAGATCATCTTCCATACATTGAGGCAAGGAGGGCAACCTGTAAGCGTTGAGAATGGAGGGCATACCATCGTCCAAATGTCATCTGCAGCTTATTTATCCATGCTACAGTTAGAATTTCATTTCAGGAGCGAAAAGGAATATATAAATAATAAAAAAGGAAGATGGAGGGAATTGAAGGATAAACGGCGTGAAGAAGGCGGACGTATTGAGCCCCACCACCTTATTCGGAGCCAAAAAGCAGCGTTGAATGCCTCTCCTCCCCTTCCCCCTCCTCTCTACCCTGACCCAAGATGAATGGACGAAAGCTGGTCGGCGCCTAGCGGATCCCATCAATGATTACTACATTCGTAATACGGATATGAGAAATTCACAAAGTAGCGCGTGAGGAGAGCAATAATTGAAAAAAATCCCACAGGAAAAATGAAAGGCGGAATCCAATTACTTTGAACTTATATATTATATTAATGATCCTTTCTTTCCTCCCCGTCATAAAGCACAGCTCATTTCTCTGCAAACGCCGAGGTAGGTAGAAAATCACT